>CM039665.1:4701752-4869252 GCA_022405105.1 Aristolochia contorta | reverse complement strand
TTGAGAGAGAGAGAGAGGGGCCTTGAGAGAGAGAGGGGATTTGATAGAGAGAGAAAGAGAGAGAGAGAGAGGGGTTTTGAGAGAGGGAGAGAGAGGGAGGGACGGACCTTGAGAGAGAGAGAGAGAGAGGGGCTTTGAGAGAGAGAGAGAGAGAGAGAGAGAGAGAGAGAGAGAGAGAGAGAGGGCCATGAGAGAGAGAGAGAGAGAGAGACGGGCCATGAGAGAGAGAGAGAGGGGCCTTGAGAGAGAGAGAGGGGATTTGATAGAGAGAGAAAGAGAGAGAGAGAGGGGTTTTGAGAGAGGGAGAGAGAGGGAGGGACGGACCTTGAGAGAGAGAGAGACAGAGAGGGGCTTTGAGAGAGAGAGAAAGAGAGAGAAAGAGAGAGAGAGAGAGAGAGAGAGACGGGCCATGAGAGAGAGGGAGGGGCCTAGAGAGAGAGAGGGGCAAAGAGAGAGGGGCCAAGAGAGAGAAAGAAAGGGACCTAGAGATAGCGAGAGAAAGGGCCTAGAGAGAGAAAGAAAGGGACCTAGAGATAGTGAGAGAAAGGGCCTAGAGAGAGAAAGGGGCCAAGAGAGAGAAATAGGGGTCTAGAGAGAGAAAGAAGGGCCTAGATAGAGAGAGGGCCATAGAAAGAGGGGCCTAGAGAGAGAAAGGTGCCTAGAGAGAGAGAGGTGCCTAGAGAGAGAGAGAGGGACCTAAAAAGAGTGAGAGGGGCCTAGACTGACAGAGAGGGCCTACGAAAGAGAGAGAAGGGCAAAGAGAGAGAGAGGGGCGTAGAGAGAGGGGGGTCAAGAGAGATAGGGGCCTACAGAGAGAGAGGGATTCTAGGGAAAGAGAAAGAGGGGTTAAGAGAGATAGAGAGGGGGGATCTAAAGACAGAGAGGGTTTAGAGAGAGGGGGGCGAAGAGAGAGACGAGCCTATAGAGAGAGATAAGCCAAGAGAGAGAGAGGGGCATAGAGACAGGGAGGGGCCAAGAGAGGGGGGACAAGAGAGGGGGGACCAAGAGAGAGAGGGGCCAAGAGAGAAAGAGCGGCATAGAGAGAGAAAGAGGGACCAAGAGAGAGAGGGGCCAAGAGAGAAAGAGCGGCATAGAGAGAGAGAGAGAGTGAGAGGGAGGGGACTTGAGAGAGAGAGCGGGGGGGGATTTGAGAGAGAGAGGTGCCTTCAGAGAGAGAGAGAGAGGGGCTTTGAAAGAGAGAGAAGAGAGAGAGAGAGAGAGAGAGAGAGAGAGAGAGGAGCCTAGAGAGAGAGAGGGGCAAAGAGAGACGGGCCTAGAGAGAGAAAGAAAGGGACCTAGAGATAGCGAGAGAAAGGGCCTAAAGAGAGAAAGAAAGGGACCTAGAGATAGGGAGAGAAAGGGACCTAGAGAAAGGGAGAGAAAGGGCCTAGAGAGAGAAAGGGGCCTAGAGAGAGAAAGAGGGGTCTAGAGAGAGAAAGAAGGGCGTAGATAGAGGGCCATAGAGAGAGGTCCGTAGAGAGAGAGGTGCCTAGAGAGAGAAAGAGAGGGACCTAAAAAGAGTGAGAGGGGCCTAGACTGAAAGAGAGGGCCTAAGAAAGCGAGAGAAGGGCAAAGAGAGAGAGAGAGGGGCCTAGAGAGAGGGGGGTCAAGAGAGATAGGGGCCTACAGAGAGAGGGGTCCTAGAGAAAGAGAAAGAGGGGCTAAGAGAGAGAGAGAGAGAGAGGGGGATCTAAAGACACAGAGGGTTTAGAGAGAGGGGGGCGAAGAGAGAGACGGGCCTATAGAGAGAGATAAGCCAAGAGAGAGAGAGGGGCAAAGAGAGGGGGGGACAAGAGAGGGGGGACCAAGAGAGAGAGGGGCCAAGAGAGAAAGTGCGGCATAGAGAGAGAAAGAGGGGCCTTGAGATAGAGAGAGAGAGAGAGTGAGAGAGAGAGGGAGGGAGGGAGAGAGAGAGAGAGGGGCCAAGAGGGGGGCCTTGAGAGAGAGAGAGAGAGGGCCTTGAGAGAATGAGAGAGAGGGGCCTTGAGAGAGAGAGAGAGGGGGGGGGCTTTGAGAGAGAGGGGGGGCTTTGAGAGAGAGAGAGGGAGAGATGGGCTTTGGGAGAGAGAGAGAGAGAGAGGGGATTTGAGAGAGAGAGAGAGGAGCTTTGAGAGAGAGAGAGAGAGGGCTTTGAGAGAGAGGGTGGGATAGAGTGAGAGGCCTAGAGAGAGAGAGGGCCTATTGAGAGAGAGGGGCCAAGAGAGACAGAGAGGGGCCTATGGAAAGAGGGGTCTACAAAAGAGGGGCCTCAGAGAGAGAGGCTTTGAGAGAGAGAGGGGATTACAGAGAGATAGAGGGGCCTAGAAAGGGAGAGGGGATTACAGAGAGATAGAGGGGCCAAGAGAGAGAGGGGGGACAAGAGAGAGAGGGGGAAAAGAGAGAGAGGAGCCTAGAGAGAGAGGGGGGGCCTAGAAAGAGGGGACCAGAGACAGTGAGGGAGGCTTAGAGAGGGGCAAAGAGAGAGGGGCCTAGAGAGAGAGAGGGGCATAGAGAGAGAGGAGCCTAGAGAGAGAGGGGCCTAGAGAGAGAGAGAGAGGCCTTCTGATAGATAGGGTCCTAGAGAGAGAGTGAGAAGCCTAGAGAGGGGACTACAGAGAGAGTGTGGCCTAGAGAGAGAGAGAGGGGCTTTGAGAGAGAGAGAGGGAGAGATGGGCTTTGGGAGAGAGAGAGAGAGAGGGGATTCGAGAGAGAGAGAGGAGCTTTGAGAGAGAGAGAGAGAGGGTGGGATAGAGTGAGAGGCCTAGAGAGAGAGAGGGCCTATTGAGAGAGAGGGGCCAAGAGAGACAGAGAGGGGCCTATGGAAAGAGGGGTCTACAAAAAGAGGGGCCTACAGAGAGAGAGGCTTTGAGAGAGAGAGGGGATTACAGAGAGATAGAGGGGCCTAGAAAGGGAGAGGGGATTACAGAGAGATAGAGGGGCCAAGAGAGAGAGGGGGGACAAGAGAGAGGGGGAAAGAGAGAGAGGAGCCTAGAGAGAGAGGGGGGCCTAGAAAGAGGGGACCAGAGACAGTGAGGGAGGCTTAGAGAGGGGCAAAGAGAGAGGGGCCTAGAGAGAGAGAGGGGCATAGAGAGAGAGGAGCCTAGAGAGAGAGGGGCCTAGAGAGAGAGAGAGAGGCCTTCTGATAGGGTCCTAGAGAGAGAGTGAGGGGCCTAGAGAGGGGACTACAGAGAGTGTGGCCTAGAGAGAGAGAGAGGGGCCTAGAGAGAGAGGCCTAGAAAGAGAGATTGGGAGAAAAGAGGGGCCAAAAGAGAGAGAGGGACTTAGGGAGGGAGATGGGCCTAGACAGGGAGAGAAAGGGGCCTAGAGAGAGAAAGAAAGGGACCAAGAGATAGCGAGAGAAAGGGCCTAGAGAGAGAAAGGGGCCAAGAGAGAAAGAGGGGTCTAGAGAGAGAAAGGGGCCAAGAGAGAAAGAGGGGTCTAGAGAGAGAAAGGGGCCAAGAGAGAAAGAGGGGTCTAGAGAGAGAAAGAAGGGCCTAGATAGTGAGAGGGCCATAGAGAGACGGCCCTAGAGAGAGAGGTGCCTAGAGAGAGAGAGAGGGACCTAGAAAGAGTGAGAGGGGCCTAGACCGACAGAGAGGGCCTAAGAAAGAGAGGGGAAGAGAGAGAGAGAGGGGCCTAGAGAGAGGGGGGTCAAGAGAGATAGGGGCCTAGAGAGAGAGAGGGGGTCCTAGAGAAAGAGAAAGAGGGGCTTAGAGAGAGATAGAGGGGGATCAAAAGACAGAGAGGGTTTAGAGAGAGGGGGGTGAACAGAGAGACGGGCCTATAGAGAGAGATAAGCCAAGAGAGAGAGAGGGGCATAGAGAGAGGGAGGGGCCAAGAGAGAGGGGGGACAAGAGAGGGGGGACCAAGAGAGAGAGGGGCCAAGAGAGAAAGAGCGGCATAGAGAGAGAAAGAGGGGCCTTGAGAGAGAGAGAGAGAGAGGGAGAGGGAGAGAGAGAGAGAGAGATGCAAAGAGGGGGGCCTTGAGAGAGAGAGAGAGAGGGGCAAAGAGGGGGCCTTGAGAGAGAGACAGAGAGGGGCCTTGAGAGAACGAGAGAGAGGGGCCTTGAGAGAGAGAGACGGGGGCCTTGAGAGAGAGAGAGAGAGAGAGAGAGATGGACGGATGGACGGACCTTGAGAGAGAGCGACAGAGAGGGGCTTTGAGAAAGAGAGCGACAGAGAGGGGCTTTGAGAGAGAGAGAAAGAGAGAGACAGAGAGAGAGAGAGAGAGAGAAAGAGAGAGAGGGGCCTTGAGAGAGAGAGGGGCGTTGAGAGAGAGAGAGTTAGAGTAAGAGAGAGAGGGGCCTTGAGAGAGAGAGAGAGAGAGAGAGAGAGCGGGGGGCCTTGAGAGAGAGAGAGAGAAAGAAAGAGAGAAGGGCCTTGAGAGAGAGAGAGAGAAAGAAAGAGAGAAGGGCCTTGAGAGAGAGAGAGAGAGAGAGAGAGAGAGAGAGGGGCCTTGAGAGAGAGAGAGAAAGAGAGAGGGGCCTTGAGAGAGAGAGACGGGCCTTGAGAGAGAGAGGGGTCTAGACAGATAGAGAGGGACAAGAGAGAGAGGGAGGCCTAGAGAGAGATGGGCCTAGAGAGACAGAGACGGGCCTAGAGAAACAGAGAGTGGCCAACGGAAATTGAGGGGCCTACAGAGAGGGGCTTAGAGAGAGAGAGGGGCTTTGACAGAGAGAAAGACAGAGAGGGGTTTTGAGGGAGAGAGAGAGAGATAGAGAGGGAGAGAGAGAGAGAGGGGGGCCTTGAGAGAGAGTGAGAGGGGCCTTGAGAGAGAGAGAGAGAGAGAGAGAGACGGGCCTTGGTAGAGGGACAGACGGGCCTTGAGAGAGAGAGAGAGGGGCCTTCAGAGAGAGAGAGAGAGGGGGGGCTTGAGACAGATAGAGAGAGGGGCCTTGTGAGAGAGTGAGAGAGAGAGAGTGAGAGAAGCCTTGAGAGAGAGAGAAGAGCGAGAAAAGCCATGAGAGAGAGAGAGAGGGGCCTTTAGAGAGAGAGAGAGAGAGAGAGAGAGGGGCTCTGAGAGAGATAGAGAGAGGGGCATTGAGAGAGAGAGAGAGAGAGAGAGGGCCTAGAGAGAGAGAGAGGGCCTAGAGAGAGAGAGAGGCCAGAGAGAGGGGCCAAGAGAGAGAGGCCAAGAGAGAGGGGGCCTAGAGAGAGAGAGGGGGCTTAGAAAGAGAGAGAGGCCAAGAGAGAGGGGCCCCTTGAGTGAGATGGACCAAGATAGAGAGGGGACCAGATAGGTAGAGAAGGGCTAAGAGAGAGAGGGGACTAGAGAGAGAGATGGGGCGCCTAGAGAGAGAGGGGCTAAGAGAGAGAGAGAGAGAGGGGGGACAGGGAAGAGAGGGAAAGACAGAGGGGCCAAGAGAGAGGGGCCAAGAGACAGATAGGCCTAGAGAGAGAGGGGCCAAGAGAGAGATGGGCCAAGAGAGAGGGGCCAAGAGACAGATAGGCTTAGAGAGAGGGGCCAAGAGAGAGTGGGGGGCAGTGAGAGAGTGGCCTAGAGAGAGGGGCCAAGAGAGACGGCCCAGAGAGAGGGATGGGGCCTAGAGAGAAAGAGATGGGGGCCTAGAGAGAAAGAGATGGGGGCTTATAGATAGCGGGGGACAAGAGAGAGAGAGGGGTCTAGTCAGAGAGAAGGGCCAAGAGACATGGGCCTAGAGAGAGTGGACAAGAGAGAGGTGGGGCCTAGAGAGAGAGCGGGACCAAGAGAGAGAGGGAGGGCCTGGACAGAGAAGGGCATAGAAAGAGGGGACTACAGAGAGAAGTGCCTAGAGAGAGAGAGTGGCCTATTGAGAGAGAGGTGCCTAGAGAGAGAGGGGCTAGAGAGGGGCCTAGAGAGGGGCCAAGAGAGGGGCCTAGAGAGGGGCGAAGAGAGGGGCCTGGAGAGGGGCCTAGAGAGCGGCCTAGAGAAGGGCCTGGAGAGGGGCCTAGAGAGAGGGGGGTCCAGAGAGAGTAGGGGGCCTAGAGAGAGAGAGGGGCCTTGAAGAAGGACCGAGATAGGCCTACAGAGAGAGAGGGGCCTTGAGAGAGAGAAGGGCGTAGAGAGACAGAGAGGGGCAGAGTTAGAGAGAGGGACGTAGAGAGAGAGAGTGGGGACTTCAGAGAGAGAAGGGCCAAGAGAGAGGTGCCTAGAGAGAGAGACGGGCCTAGAAAGAGAGAGGCCAAGGGAGACTAACCTAGAAAGAGAGAGAGAGACGGGCCTAGAAAGAGAGAGGCCAAGGGAGACTAACCTAGAAAGAGAGAGAGAGAGTGGGGCCAAGAGTGAGGGGCCTAGAGAGAGAGGGGCCTAGAGAGAGAGGGGCCTAGAGAGAGGGGGGCCTAGAGAGGGATTGAAGTGCCAAGAGAGAGTGGGGCCTAGAGAGAGTGGGATGGGGCGCCAATAGCTTTTAGTGAGTGGGGGACAAAAGAGTGAGAGGGGGTCTAGTGAGAGAGAAGGGACAAGAGACAATGGCTTTGAGAGATAGAGGGGCCAAGAGAGAGTGGCCTATAGAGAGAGTGGGGCCTAGAGAGAGAGGGACCAAGAGATAGGGAGGCCTAGACAGAGAGAGGTGTAGAAAGAGAGTGGGGCCCACAGAGAGAGAAGAGCCTAGAGAGAGAGTGGCCCACAGAGAGAGGTGCTTAGAGAGAGAGGGGCAAGAGAGAGGGGCCTAAAGAGGGGCCAAGAGAGGGGCCTAGAAAGGGGCCAAGAGAGGGGCCTAGAGAGGGGCCTAGCGAGGGGCCTAGAGAGAGAGGGCTAGAGAGAGAGAGGTAGCTAGAGAGAGAGAGGGCTAGAGAGAGAGAGGTGCCTAGAGAGAGAGAGAAAGGTGCCAAGAGAGAGATAGAGAGATAGAGACAGAGAGGTGCCTAGAGAGAGAGAGAAAGGTGCCAAGAGAGAGATAGAGAGATAGAGACAGAGAGGTGCCTAGAGAGAGAGAGAGAGAGAAAGGGTGCCAAGAGAGAGATAGAGAGATAGAGACGGAGAGGTGCCTAGAGAGAGAGAGAGAGAGAGAGAGAGGTGCCTAGAGAGAGAGAAAGGTACCTAGAGAGAGAGAAAGATAGAGAGGTGCCATGAGAGAGACAGAGAGGTGCCATGAGAGAGAGAGAGACAGAGAGGTGCCATGAGAGAGAGACAGAGAGGTGCCTAGAGAGAGAGAGACAGGGTGAGAGAGAGGTCCCTAGAGAGAGGGAGGTGCCTAGTGAGAGAGAGAGGTGCCTAGAGAGAAAGAGAGGGACCTGTAAAGAGAGACAGACAGAGAGGTGCCTAGAGAGAGAGAGAGGCCTTGAAGAAAGAGCGAGACGGGCCTAGAGAGTGAGAGGGGCCTTGAAGAAAGAGCGAGACTGGCCTACAGAGAGAGAGGGGCCTTGAGACAGAGAGGGGCGTAGAGAGATAAAGAGGGGCAGAGTTAGAGAGAGAGGGGTGTTGAGAGAGTGGGGACTTGAGAGAGAGAGGGGCCAAGAGAGAGGTGCCAAGAGAGAGACGGGCCTAGAGAGAGAGACAGGCCAAGAGAGAGAGAGGGGTGTAGACAAATAGAGAGGGGCAAGAGAGAGGGGGGCCTAGAGAGAGACAGGAGGTACCTAGAGAGAGACAGGAGGTATCTAGAGAGAAAGAGGGGCCTAGAGAGAGACAGAGGGACCTAGAGAGGAAGAGGGGCCTAGAGAGAGGGGCCTAGAGAGGGGACAAGAGAGAGACAGAGGGGCCTAGAGAGAGAGACCTAGAGAGAGAGGGGGGCCTAGTGAAAGAGAAGGGTCTACAGAGAGATGGGGGGGCCAGTGAAAGAGAAGGGCCTAGAGAGGGATATAGAAGAAAGCGAGAGAGAGAGAGAGAGAGACAAAGAGAGACAGAGAGGGAGAGAGACAGACAGACAGACAGAGAGTGAGAGAGAGAGAGAGTCAGAGAGAGAGAGACAGAGAGAGATACAGAGAGAGAGACAGAGAGAGATAGAGAGAGAGGCGGAGAGAGAGAGAGAGGTCAAGAGAGAGAGGCCTAGAGAGAGAGGCTAACAGAGAGGGGCCTAGAGAGAGAGAGGCTAACAAAGAGAGAGGCCTAGAGAGAGAGAGAGGCTAACAGAGAGAGAGAGGCCAAGTGAGAGAGAGAGGCCTAGAGAGAGAGACAGGCGTAGAGAGAGAGGCCAAGAGAGGGAGGCCTAGAGAGAGAGAGGCCTAGAGAGAGAGAGGCCTAGAGAGAGAGAACCCGACAGGAGTATAGTACAATTTTTGTCGCTGCCATTGTCAAAATCAAGTTGAACATGAAATAGAAAAGAAACTTCAAATTGTAAAGTCTAACTGTAACGCAAATGATAGTTAAACAGATATTGAATGTTTTATAGGCAAATAGAGTAAGTGTTGTTAATTTTAAGATATAACGATCAGATAATATACCTCATGAGCTATAGGGTAAGCTCGCTGCCTTTGATAGAGAGGTACCTTGTGTAGCCAAGCAAGGGAATTCATAAATTTAACAACATAAAACATAGGAAACAATCTGTTTCTTATCCTACGAATATGCTGTTATCAGGGAGGTACCTTTTGTAGCTCATCTTTTGTATCTACAAGATAAATCTTGAAGTCCTCTTGAAACTGAGATGCAAGACTAAATTTCCATGACTTCTTCAACTGATGCCTTTTCTTCATATCCACCGGAAGGTCCTAATATGAGATTAGAATATTTTAAGACTAAATAGATTAAGCACATCGAAGAAAGATGAGATCATTTAGTAATATTCACCAGTATGAGAACAACAATACTAGGGAGACCCATAGCTCTAAACACTGAAAGACAATGCTTTCCAAACTCATCAATGTCATCATCGTCATAGTGGCAGCCGTTGCTAGAAAGGCAATAAGGTCTGCAACCTGATAAAAAAAACGCCAGAATTTAAAGACACATGGGTCCATCACCAAGGTATCTAACAGAAAAAACACACAAATAAGGACAAATCAGAAAGGAGTATTTACCTTTACCATTTCCAAGCATGACAAGAGATCCCCATCAGGTGCCTCCACGACACACATCTGACCAAAGTCCATCCCTTCAATCAGTCTGGACAGCTTAAAAAAGTTCATTTCTTGAATTGGAAATTAAAATAAAGTAAGAAAGCCCTAAAAGCACTACTACCTATTCCTGCCACCTACATGTGCATCACAAACTGAAGAGATCAACTCATTTATTGGTTGAGACAGCGAGGAACCCCCCACTGAGGTCGATCATAACCTGTAATTAGTAAAAGACAGTAAATAACATTAAAACTAATAATCTCAAAAGTCAAAAAAAAAAATAATTATTGTTCAAACTGCACACTCAACAAATGACTGCACTCAAACGGTGAAGGCAAAGCAATCAAACTTCTCACCATAGAGAGCAATTTTACTTACATGGACCACTAGCAAATGTGTTTGGTCATTGTGGAACTGAACTCGAGTTTCTCCAACTAACTGGGATAACCGACCTATGGAAACTTATTAACCTCGACCTTACCTTCTCTCAGCCATCAATAGTCTAGACACACAAGTGCACCAAAGTCAATTGTTTCTATAGGTCACTACTATTTATGCCTGCCACCCACATGTGCATCAATAATTGTAAAGGCTGGCATGTCTGAGCAGAGTACAATTTCCGTCGCAGGCATTGTCAGAAAAAAGATGAACCTGCAAAAGAAAAGAAACTTTAAATTGTAAAGACTAACTGTAACACAAATGATAGATAAACGGATATTCCATGTTTCATAGGCTAACCAAGTTGGCTTTGAAGCAAAGAAGCTTACAAGGAAACCAAGTTGGCTTTGGTCAAGATGCAAGCATATGGGACGAAATGCAAGGCGGAGCCTGTGCAAGACAAAAATCACATCGTTAAATCAGAAAAAATAGTTTACAAAGAGAAAATGAATGAAATAGCCTCATATACGACCAGCGATCATGTATGAAAAGTTGACCATAGGTATACTTCCCCATAAAACCTCTGAATCATAGTGATAATCAAATGTTTCTGATGGTTGAGCAGCAAGCACCAAAAGAATGGGATCGCTCACTAGAAGACGGACAACAAAATGTCCAATCAGCCTCAAAATTTCACATATTTATAAGCAATTTCTACACTAGCACATATTTATGAACACCACACCAAAAAAAAAAAGAAAAAAAAAAAAAGAGAAGACCAGGGCGAGGTTTTCGGTGAGCATATCATAATCATACCCGACAGAATTTCCACAGTGCCAAGCTCATAAGATCTAATGCTAATTTCCAAATAAAGTTAAAATGATGATGCCCTGAAGAACTATCAGACATTAGAGCCATGTCTAAAGAAAAACAAATCTTAAGGAAAAAAATTCTGAAAGAAAAAAAATTCTTAAGGAAAAAACCTTTTCAGTTGTGAATGAACAATGTTGTCATCCAAACTTAAACCTTTGGTCATCCTCAAGGTAACATACAATATTTTTTATTTTTCTTCCTCCTACTCTTCTTTATTTTACTTTCCTTTTCTTTCCTTCTTTTTTCAATCCTTCACTTTTAGTTCCTTTTTCTTTATAAATATCCCGTTGATAATACCCATTAGTTAATGCTAAAATTTCGTAACTACAGGTTAAATACCATAATCACCTCGACGAGGTAAAGCTCATAAACACCCTGACCCATGTCTGAGTGCTTTGGCTTGCAAAAGTCAACCACTGTCAAAACAAAAATTATAAAAAAGTGACTCCCTAAAAGTGGATCACCTCCATGTACAAGAAGCTTACCTTCCAAAGGAAAAGGTTAAGAAGCCCGGCATAGTTTCCTACTCAAAGTGCAGCAAAGTTGATATTATGTGGGTTATAATTAATGCTCACTACTCTAGGCCATATGTCAACCTTCTGAAAGAAAGAATAAGATAATTAAATTTTAGTCAGCATGTGAAAAGTGATATTTTCTCTACAAAAAAGAAGTCCTGCGAGAGAAAATCCAGATGACTTAAGGTTACAAGCAACCAGCAAGCACAAACAAAAGAAAATTTAAGAGAAAGCGACCAATACATTTTGAGAAATGATCTTATGTATGCATTATATCACACAAAAATGTTCAAGATAGCTTGCCTGGAAGAAAGGAATCAAATCCTCCTCCACAATTTCTTTCCCCAAAATGCACCTCGTAGACGGACACCTTTGACCACCCAGATCAGTTGATTGATTTGTAGATTGATCTGAAGACTGATTCTTTCCCCAAATACTTGAACTGTTCTAGACAGCTTCAACACATATTTCTCCTTCAGGAAACATGTTATAATGAATGTTCACCCATGGTTGTTCCCAAAGAATGGAGGCACAGGGAGTAATCGTCTCCCAACCATCAATACTCCAGACACTCAACTGCACCTAAGTCAATAACTTATATAGGTAAGAACAGCCTCAATAGGTCGATTTTCTTGAATTCGAATAGCATAAAATTAAAAAGCCTTGAAGCACTACATCTGCCCACCACATACATGTGAATCAGCACCTAAAGAGATCAACACGTTCATTGATTGAGAAAAGGACAGGCCTGTAATCCACTTCTGGTGACCTTTTTGCTTTACTTTTTCTGATCGACTGACTTTTGAACCAGTTTTTAAGCAGTAAATACGAAAACAAACAATGAATAACTTGGAAGATGGAGAACTCAACACTCAAAAAAATTATTACAGATAAAATAAACGCACAACAAATGGCTACTATTTTTCTCTCAATTTAGATAAGTAGAGCAACAGTTCACCTCATAATTCAGAACATAATATTTTACAATACCTTTGAGAACTGGTATTGAATACCCTTTGTGAGTTACAGCTCTACTACCCATTTTTTTCTTTGAAACAGTGCTTCTGCCCATGTATTAAATGCTGGCCTAAGGTATACTTCACCAAATAACCTCTGAATCATAGTGATATTCAAATTTTTCTGATGGTTGAGCAGCAAGCACCGAAAGATTAGGACCACTGACAAAAACCAACATATACCAGCAATCCAGCACAAGATTGCACTTGAAATTGGCACAGACAAAGATTCTCTAGAGGCCCACAGTGAAACAAACAATTCAAAGAATAAATCAGTTGTAACAAAAAAAAAACGCACTACCTTAAAACTTGGAAAAATAAATTCTTCTAACCATAGAAAACGAAAACACTAGGGCGAGGACTTCGGTGAGTATATCAGAATCATACTCCACAGAATTTCCACAGTGCCCAGCTCTTCACGTCTCATGCCAATTTCCAATTAAAAGCAAAATGATGATGCCCTGAAGAAGCATCAAACGTTAGAGCTATGTCTGAAGAAAAACAAAATCTGAAGGAAAAACAAGTTTGAAGGAAAAAAAACTTTTGAGTTGTGAATGAACAATGTTGTCATCCCCAAACTTAAAGCTTTGGTCATCCTTGAGTACATGATAACATACAGTATTTGTCTCTTTTCTTCCCTCTAATGTTCTTTTCCTTCACTTTCCTTTTCTTTCCTTTTTTTTCTTTCTTTTCTTTCTTTCTTTTCCTTTTTAAATATCCCATTAATAATATCCGTCAATTAAGGCTAAAATTTGGTAACTACAGATTGAACACCATAATCACCTCGAGGTAAAGCTCATAAGCACCGGGACCCATGTCTGATTTGGGCATGTAAAGGTCAACCAAGGTCAAAAATAAAAATTATATAAAAAATTAAATTCCTAAAAGTGGATCACCTCCATGTACAAGAAGCTTACCTTCCGAAGGAAAAGGTTATGAAGCTCGGCATAGTATCTTCATCAAAGTGCAGTAAGGTTGAGATGACGTTGGTTATAATTAATTCGCAGTACTCCACACCATATTTTGAATTTCTGAAAGAAAGCAACATATATAAATTTGAGTCAGCATGCAAAAATTGTTCGTTTCTCTACAAAAAAGAAGTCCAACGGGAGAAAATCCAGATAACTTAAGCTTATAAGCAGCCAAAAAGCACTCATTAGAACACACGTACACAAACAATGGAGAATTGAAGAGAACAAAACGAGAAATACATTTTGAGAAAGGAGCTAATATATGCATATATCACACAAAAAAATTTATGATAGCTTGCCTGGAAGAAAGGACACAAAAATGACATATACCCAACTACCTGTGCTCATCCAGTGGAGTCAATGGATCTGGCCTCTGAGCTTCCAACTCAAGCTTGAAAGCTTTTATACAAGAACCTCTAGGATAATATTTTTAATCATAGTCTCCGAGCACCTTCAAGAAACCCAAACTACCAGTTATTAGTTTACAACAGGCTAAATAATGTGGGAGGAAATTGTTTGAAATTTATTCATACCGTCTTCCAAGGTGCATGCATCCCAGCTACAATCATAGAGATGAAATTCTTGAACTGACACAGACAGCTTCAACGCATATTTCTCCTTCAGGAAACATGTTATAATGAAGGTTCACTCTTGGTTGTTCCCAGAGAATGGAGGCACAGGGAGTAATCGCCGCCCTTATATATTAAAATCAAATGAGTGTTCTGACCTAGAACACTCTAGGTCAGAACAGCCTCAAAAAGTCAATTTTCTTGAATTTGAATAGCATAAAATTAAAAAGCCCTAAAGCACTACTACTTTTGCCAACCACATACATGTGCATCAGCACCTAAAGAGACCAACACATACATTGATAGAGAAAAGCACGGGTCTGTAATCCACTTCTGGTGACCTATGTGCTTTACTTTTTCTGATCAACGGACTTTTGAGCAAGATTTTGATCTGTAAATATGAAAACAAACACTGAATAACTTTGTAGACGGAGATTTCTACAGTCAAAAAAAACAATGATAACTGTTCTAATAAACGCTTAACAAATGGATTCACTCAAATGGCCACTATTTTTCTCTCTATTTAGATAAGTGGAGCAACATTTCACCTCATCATTTCAAACACCATATATTAGAATTGGAGACTCTTCCATTCCAATAGCAAAAATATTATTATCTTGAGAGCGAAATGCAAGAAAGGTGGTTGCATAAGGTGTGGTGTGAATGTTGTCATGACCTGGAATAATCATGAAACACTTTAGTAGCAATTCATTTCACACATTCAAACCACCCATTAACTGATTCTTCATCAGATAAAAAAAGAAATTATACAATATCTATCGCTAATAATATTAAAATCAAATGAGAAGATTAAAATACCTGAGACAACTGGTATTGAATACCCTTTGTGAGTTGCAGCTCTACTACCCCTTTTTTTTCTTTGAAACAGAGTTTCTGCCCATGTATTAAATGCTGGCTGAAGGTATACTCCACCAAATAACCTTTGAATCCGATGGTTGAGCTGCAAGCACCAAAAAAGTGCGACCACTCACTAGAAGAGAGACAATTAAAAGTTAAATCAGCCACAGAATTTTACATATTTATAAGCAATTTCTACACTAACACCTATTTAAAAACACCACATAAAAAAATATTTGTTAAGAGAAAATATACCAAGGAACAGAGGATGCTCTGTAAGCAATAGCAAACGCCATACCACAGTCTCAAACTGTAAGGATTAAACACTCCAATAGCACAATCACAAAAACCAACATCTAACAACAATCCATTGCAAGAGTGCACTTGAAATTGGCATAGACAAAGATTCTCAAGGGGCCCACTGCGTAACAAAATTCAAAGAATAAATCAGTCGAAACAAAAAAATTCACTACCTCAAAACTCCTAAAAATCAATTCATCAAACTAGTAAAGAAAAAGAAAACACTAGGCTAAGGTCTTTGGCAAAATGAGAATCATACCAGGCAAAGAATTTCCACAGTGCCAAGCTCTTTAGGTCTCGTGCCAATTTCCAATTAAATGCATAATGAAGATGCTCTGAAGAAGTATCAGACATTAGAACCATGTTTAAAGGAAAAAAAAATTCCCACTTGAGACTCTTACCTTTTTCTGACATTATTCTTAGTTGAGCTCCTTTGGGGCTTATGACGCACTTGAGCCAACCCCAGAAGTGCCTATTACTCCCAAGCTGCTTCCATATTTTTGAAATGCAATTGAACCCATAACCCTGTTAAAAACGAAGTTAAGGTTCCATTGATAGTTATTAGATCAATAAAAGATTTGTAGTAAACAGATTCATTAATTGGCTCCCTATATAAATTGCACATAATTTAAATTTCAAAGGGGGTAACACAAACACCCATTTAGTTTCGGACAGATAATATCCTCCTTGAAAAGAAAGAATTATATTAGTAAAAAATACAGCCTTGTAGACAAAATTCCTTCCATGAAAAGAAAGAAATATATTACTATGAAAGTTAGCCACTTAGACATAATTCCTTCCTTGAAGACCAGAAGTCAATCACAAAAAAAATATGAATATTTAGACCTCTACTTTTTAAAAGATTTTACGAAGACCAGCAAAGACTAGAATTAATTGAATTAGTGAAAATACCATCACAACATGCAACGGCTGCTTCTCAGATATTCCTGGACTCATGAAAGCCTTATCCACATTTCCAGTTGCATGCTACTTTAACTCTTGTAACTACAGGAAAAGAGTCAGAGTCAATCATATAAGGCAATAATTTACCACAGCTTAACCCTCTACAGAATATACAATCCTACAAGCATCCAAAATGGTTTACAGCCAACAAGAGCTTCATGTAGCACTTAATGATCGCGGAAAGATCATACATTGGGAACTATGGCAAATTGCTAAGAGATAAATGTGTAGAGAGCAATAGAGAACGATAGGAAATTACATTTGAACAATTATCTAATATGAGATAGTGCAAATGGCAATGATACGAACTAAAAATAATCCAGAAATGTGGAAGAGTATATGTTAGCAAAGATAACAAAATCATTACCAATATTGGAAGACTTGAAGGTTTTCCTGATTTCTCATCCGGGAGATATTCTTCCAAACCATTTATAACAACAAGAGCTCAACGATACTCCGCAACTCCTCTACTGTTCACGGCGTAATCTCTTTGTTCAAAACGACTTATGACAGATTCAGGACTGCAAACCACTAAAAGAGACTTGAATAAAAACCTCTATAAAAGGGCAACAAACAAGAAAAGCATTCAGATAACGAATGAACTAGGAGAAGTTTTCACAATGTCATATGAACTACTTTGGACAGCCCAAGGGACCACGTAGAAAAAACAAAGACATTGATGTATCCTCTGACAGAATAAGACGTAAGAAAAAAGGACAACCTGTGCTTGTTGAGCTCCACCAATATAGCACTTAGCTTGGCAGCATCCTTGGGACCTGCATCAGCTTCAGCAAGAAGCCTCGCCAATCTCTTCAATGGGCGCCAAACATTCAGTTAGGAGCAGACTTTTGAGCTGCAACAAACATACCTTAACTACGTTCAATTAATGACCACAAGACTAGTGTTCTTCAATTTTCTTATTGCAACCTGAAATGAACGACAATAATGTCATCATGTACTAAAAAGACTGGCACAAACTATAACAAATAGAAATAAGAGGAAAATTGCTATTGCAAACAAATGAGAACTAACAAATTTTTACCTTACATATTTAAAGATAAGCAATATTACACATGCAACTGAGAAACCACCCCATGCAGATCAGCTCATTGAAAATGCTTAAATGTTTATCGTGGGGTTGCATTTTCTCTACTCCATGTATTATTTTGCCACTTCAGCCCGCAACAAGAATTCTCCCAATCTTCAGCTCATCTCCTCCTCCTTACCTTCATGAACATTCTTTCTTCTTTCTTTTCTTCCTCCCCTTCCTTTTCTTTCTTTTTCTTTTTCTTTTTATTCTCTTTCTTTTTTCTTTTTCTTTTCCTCTCTTTTCTTTTGTTTTTCTGTTTCTTTTTCCTTTTTATCAGTTTTTATTTTTTTTATTTTTTTTTATTTTTTTTCTTTTTTTCTTTCTTTCTTTTTTTTCTTTTTTTTTCTTTCTTTCTCTTCTCATCCAGGAAACAAACTTTCCCTAAAGCAAAATAACAAATACGCCCTAGAGAACATGATGGAACACCCTGCAAAACAGAATAAATATTAGCAACAATAAATCAATCAAAGGAATTAGAAGCAATAAAATTAACTAGAGCATCTCTACGTTTTTTTTTGAAAAATAGAGCATCTCTACTTCAAACAAATTTCCTACAACATATTTTCTGGAACAAATAGTTTTCCTCAAAAACATTGTAACAAAATTTCAGGAAAATCTTCTGTATACTAGCAGTCTTTCTAATTATATCTGTTATAATAAAGAAATATAAAATATGGAGAAAATCTAACACATACTGATCTAGAAACAAATCAGGAAGTAATTTTCAACAATAATAGAAATAAAAAGGCATAACAAACAGAATTTAAAAGTAAGTTGCATTCACATTTTAACAATTAAAGATATAAAATATGGCAGAAATCTAACACATACTAAGATCAATCTTTGGTTACATACATGCAGTCATGAAACGAGAAATGATTGTGGATGCGAAACTCAAAATAATGAATAAACCAAATTAAGTTCATTTGAAAAAGAAAAAAATTGGAAAGCATCAGCTTTCAATAATGCAAACCAAATAAGAAGATTACTTCATCAACTAAAGAAAAACATTGCAAAGCATCACTACTGAGAAGATTCCATTACACATTACATTACACTCTAATCATCAAATAAAGACGAAGACAATACTTCTAGTTGCCTGCTAATATCTACATGCTACAACAAGAAAACAACTCTGAATTCAAAGCTAGATATTAGAGAACTACCAATCATTGCATCAAAACATGTCTAATAAAAGAAAACTAACCAACAGAGTAAGATGAAAAAAAGTTCAGCATTCAAATAAAGAATAATCAACCAATGTTATAAATCTCCGTCTCAATTAATTTCTTTGCTGCAAGTTCGAATTAATTATTAATGCATTTTCACATACCTCTCAACTGTATCAGTGAAGAGCTTGAGTCCGTCGTAAACACCATACATCATAAGTATCATCTATTAGAGATATCAGGCCGGAGATTTTGGGGGCAAACACCCTTGATCGAGAGTAACAAGGATCGAAAACCACGATCATGATCCAAAAGTAGCTCTCAACCACCCGGTTTCTCGCATAGAAGCACTTATCTGCTAGCTCTTGCTCCTACCATCTGCAGTTATTAATGTTGATCGGTACTTAATTATTACAAAACAAAATGAGACCAAATTAATTGTCCATGAATTAGGACCAGCTGTTTGATAATATATATATAATATACATACTCCAATTACTTACTTTGAGATGGCCCTAAGCTCCCTCGGTGAACAGATTGTACTAGATTGTAATCCAACTTGGCATATTCAAGCAGCAGGGGGTCACAGGCAGTATTGTTGAGCTCTTTGCAGAGTGAGATGTAAGTATCTGGCATACTTTCTTGGCAACCACTGGAGAGTTGGTATGTTGACAGTTTTGGCGACATGCTTGGCAAGCGAAGGATCCATATAGGGAAGCGCTGATTTCAAGTGCTCCAAAGCAAAAGCCACTGCTTCATCCAATGTCTTCCCCTTGGGCGCAAAGGAATGCTGCTTCATGCAAACTAAGCAGTCCCTTCACATCCAAAGCCAAGTTCTGCTTGAACTCGCCCTGTTCCTCCATGAACTTGTTGAAGACATCTATAAATGTATATTCCTACCACATTTACGTGAGAGCAGGTTATAAAGAATTAGTGGAATTAATGTCAAGAACTACAATTGTGAAACTGCAGGATCAATATTAATTGCAGCTGGAATTGAAGAGTACTGAGGATTAATTAATACAACTTTAAATTACCTGTAGAAGCCTTGTATCCTCCCTCTCTCGGGACGCAAAATCGGGTGGCTACAGAGTATAAATCATCAAAAATCAACATTAATGTTGTTTGAATTTGTAGAATGAATTCGTTGCAACACCACGACCAACCCCCCCCCTCCCGCCCGCGCCCGTTGATTTCCTTCTCGAATTGATAGTCCAATCCAAGCCTGTAAACAACATCAAATAAGTAGGCTTCTAACAAAATTTCAATTCTGCCAACTCCAGAGGGCGATGAATATAAATGCTGAAATATAGGTATTTATAGCATTTAACCAGGAATAAAAACATGATGCACATCTACAAAGTGATTCTTCTTCTCGGTCTCAATAAATAGGGCAGGAGTAAGAGATTCTTCATAAAAATTATCCTCCGATTAAAGAAAAAACCTACGATTAAAGAGACTAAAGGACATTTTCGAGCAAAATTTAAGGAGAAGAGAATAAATCAAGATTACGTGTTGCTCCGTCCCCAACGATCACGAGCTTGTGTTGCTGGTTCGGCAATGTCTACAAGATAGAAAATGACAAAAGAACTAATTAATAATTTTTGTACACAATCAAAAATAAATTAAAAATATATCCAACAGACAATCCCGCTTGAAATCAGATAATAAGTGACATTCAATGAAATAAATGACTTTGAGGCGTCAACAGAGTCCAACCTCGCTGCTTAATGTATGCTGTCACTGGTGGGGGCCTGCACTTGCTCTTTTCCAAAATCACTGCAATTCATGACATAATAAAAAAATTGTAAACACATAAGAATAATACATGGAGAATCTACAAGAAAAGTTAAACAAACTGTCACTACAGCAGTGCCACTATGGTATCTACCTCGTTCAACATTTCCAAAGGCACTTTCAACAATTAGTTTGGATTCTTCATCTACAGCAGTCAAAAAACCACGAAGACACACTGCCGCCACCGCTTATTCAGTTTGTATCCTCCTTCAACAAGACAATATTGAGATGTCCACAAGAGCTGCAACAAACATTCAGTTAGGAGCAGACTTATGAAAGAAGATAATTGTATCACTTCTACCTATGATAAACAAAATAATACCTTAACTACCTTTGATTAATCACCACAACACTACTGTTCTTCAATTTTCTTATTGGAACCTGAAATGAACGACAATAATGTCATCATATACAAAAAAGACTGGCACAAACTATAACAAATAGAAATAAGATGGAAATTGCCCATTGCAAACAAATGAGAACTATCAAATTTTCACCTTACTTACCTATTTAAAGATAAGCAATATTACACATGCAACTGAGAAAAAATGCTTAAATGTTCATCGTGGGGTTGCATTTTCTCTACTCCATGTATTATTCTGCCACTTCAGCCCCCCCACATGATATTCTTCCAATCTTCAACTCATCTCCTCCCCCTTACTTTCATGAACTTTCTTTCTTCTTTCTTTTCTTCCTTCCATTCCTTTTCTTTCTCTTTCTATTTTTCCTCTTTCTTTTTTCTTTTTCTTTTCCTCTTTTTTCTTTTCTTTTTCTCTTTCTTTTTTCTTTTCCATTTTTTTCTTTTTTTCTTTTTCTTTTTTTGCTTTTTTTTCTTTTTTTCTTTGTACTCTTTTTCTTTTTTTTCGTTTTTTCTTTTTTTCTTTTTTTTTTTTTTCTTTCTCTTCTCATTCAGGAAACAAATTTTGCCTAAACCAAGATAACAAATATGCCCAAGAGAACATGATGGAACACACCCCTGCAAAACAGAATAAATATTAGAAACAATAAATCAATCAATGGAATCAAAAGCAATAAAATTAACTAGAGCATCTCTACTTCAAACAACTTTCCTACAACATATTTTCTAGAACAAATTGCTTTCCACAAAAAAATTGTAACAGAACTTACAGGAAAATCTTCTGTATAGTAGCAGCCTTTCTAATTATATCTTTTATATTAAAGAAATATAAAATATGGAGACATCTAACACTTATAGATCTAGAAAAAAATCAGGAAGTAATTTTCAACAATAACAGAAATAAAAAGGCATAACAAATAGAAGTTAAAAGTAAGTTGCACTCACATTTTGTCAAATAAAGATATAAAATATAGCAGAAATCTAACACATACTAGGTTCAATCTTCTGTTGCATATGTCTAACCTGCAGTCATGAGAGGAGAACAGATTTGAACAACATAAAAGGATTCAGGCCGGATGGAGGAATAGTTGTGGATGAGAAACTCAAAATAACGAATGACCCAAATTAAGTTCATCTGAAAAAGAAAAGAATTGCAAAGCATCAGCTTTCAATAATGTTAAAACCAAATGTGAAGATTACTTTATCAACTAAAGAAAAACATTGCAAAGCATCACTAATGAGAAGATTCCATTACACATTACATTACATTCTAATCATCAAATAGAAGATGAAGACAATCCTTCTAGTTGCCTACACATATCTACATGCGAATACAAGAAAACAACACTGAATTCAAAGCTAGACATTAGAGAACAACCAATCATTGCATCAAACCATGTCTAATAAAAGAAAACTAACCAACAGATTAAGATGACAAACACTTGTCTAATCATCAAATAGAAGATGAAGACAATACTTCTAGTTGCCTACACATATCTACATGCGAATACAAGAAAACAACTCTGAATTCAAAGCTAGACATTAGAGAACAACCAATCATTGCATCAAACCATGTCTAATAAAAGAAAACTAACCAACAGATTAAGATGAAAAACACTTCAGCATTCAAATAAAGAATAACCAATCAATTTTATAAATCTTCATCTTAATTAATTTCTTTGCAGCAAGTACTAATTTATTATTCATGCATTTTTACATACCTCTAAGCTGTATCAGTGAAGAGCTTGAGTTCTTCGTACACACCATACATCGTAAGTATCATCAATTAGAGATATCAGGCCTGAGATTTTGGTGGCCACTTCATCCCCCACCAGGAATTCTCCCAATCTTCAGCTCATCTCCTCCTTACTTTCCTGAACTTTCTTTCTTTCTTCTTTCTTTTCTTCCTCCCTTTCCTTTTCTATCTTTCTCTTTTCTTTCTCTTTCTATTTTCTTTTTCTTTTCCTCTTTTTCCTTTTCTTTTTTCTTTTTTTCTTTTTCTTTTTTCTTTTTCCTTTTTTCCTTTTTTCCTTTTTTCCTTTTTTCCTTTTTTCCTTTTTTCCTTTTTTTTCTTTTTTCCTTTTTCCTTTTTCCTTTTTTTTTCCTTTTTTTTTTTTTTCCTTTTTTCCTTTTTCCTTTTTTCTTTTTTTTCTTTTTTCTTTTTTTTTTTCTTTTTCCTTTTTTTTTTTTTTTTTTTTTTTTTTTTTTCCTTTTTTTCCTTTTTTTTTTTTTTTTTTTTTTTTTTTTTTTTTTTTTTTTTTTTTTTCTTTCTTTTTCTTCTCATTCAGGAATCCAACTTTGCCTAAAGCGAGATAACAAATATCCCCTAGAGAACATATTGAAACACCACTGCAAAATAGAATAAATGTTAGCAACAATAAATGAATCAATGGAATCAGAATCATAAAATAACTAGAGCTTCTCTACTTCAAACAAATTTCCTACAACATACTTTCTAGAAAAAATTGCTTTCCTCAAAAAAACATATTTGTAATAATAATGAAATATAAAACATGGAGAAAATCTAACACACACTAGGTCCAATCCTAGGATACATTCGCCTAACATACAATCATCAGAGAACACTTGCATATTACATTAAAAAATTAGGGCTCATCGAGGAACAATTGAGGATAAGAAACTCATGATAAATGAATAAGCTAAAGCAAGTTCATCAAATGAAGAATAAAACTGTACGGTATCATTTATTAATGACATTAAAAGAAATGAGAAGATTATAGTACCTATGGAAATTGGTATCAAATACCATTGGTCATCCTCATTTACAAGATGGCATACAATATTCCATGTGCAACAAATGATCAGCACATGCAACTCAGCTAACGAAATTGCTAGAAACCCAATAGACCTATTCTTTCAAGCTGTTTTCAAGGTTCACTTCAGCTATGGTCCTCAACACACCACACCACCCACCAGATAGTCCCTAGCTGACTGTTACTCTCTCCAACCAACCACAAACCCGTGTTTCCGAAAAATCACAAACCTCGACTCCATAGGCCAGATTTTCGATCCACTCTCCACTAATAGCGAAAAACCCCAACCAAAGATCAATAGGGCTTTCTATTAGGTTGTAATGGGGCAGGGCTAGGGGTAGGACAAAAGATATATAAATTGTGGGTTGCATTCTATCCTACTCGAATGTTTCATTCCGCCTTGAGTCATCCACCCAAAATTCCCCCGATCTTCAGCTCATATCCGTCACTCTTGCCTATTTGAACTTTCATTCTTTTTTTCCTTGCTTCTTCTACTCCTTTTCTTTTCTTCCTTTCTCTTTTCTTCTTTTTCTTTTCTGGTTTTCCTTTTCTTTTCTTTCTTTTTCTTCCTTTTCTACCTTTTCTCTTTTTTCTTTCTTTTCTTTCTCTTCCTTTTTCTTTTCTACATTTTCTTTTCTGGTTTTCCTTTTCTTTTCTTTCTTTTTCTTCCTTTTCTACCTTTTCTTTTTTTTCTTTCTTTTCTTTCTCTTTCTTTTCATAGAGATAGCCAACTTTTCTTTTTCTTCTTTTCAATTTTTCCCCTTCATCTCATCCTCTCAAATATTTCTTCACCCTTTTCCACCATAACCATAGGCTCAATGATACAAAGCGTACAAGATGACATGCGAATAGGAGATAAAGGATAAAAAGGAAATTATTTTTGGGAAGGCTAATGAATAGGTATCAAAAAATGAGGAAAATGTAGGCTCAAAGGGGCTAAACAATGGGAAACAACTAGGTAGGCTAGAAAGGCTCAAACGATCGAAACAATGCCTAAATCATATCCCTAGCTGGTGTTTTTCTATGATTTCGCCTCAAGTTTCACTCAAACTGGTTCTAGAGTCAAGTGAGATCTTCAGAAAACACCATACCAACCTCCACTTACCAAAGCAACAGTCAATCAAACACTACTAATGTATGGTGAGTTACATAGACGACCATAGAGAAGTTTCCCCTATCCATCGGCTCAATCAAATATGCATTGGGATTCTAACGTTGTCCTTCACGCCAATAATTATCACTATATGGCCAAAAACAAGCCTACGTTGTCCTTCAAACAAAATATAGACAAAGAATATTTTCCTTTTTTCATATACATTGCATATACAGTAAATAATTTACTAGTTCCATAAGGTTTAGCTTTATTTTTTTCTTCAAGGAAAATGGTCTTTCCCAATGGAACTAAATCCTAACTACTCATCTAGAAACTAATCTAGAAGTAACTTTCAACAATAATAAAAAAAAACACTTACCAACAAAAGTTATACACTCGCATTTTGTCAAATAAAGATATAAAGTGTGGCAGAAATGTAACACATACTAGGTTCAATATTCGGTTACATATGTGTAAATCAAACACTCCAATACCACCATCACAGAAACCAGCATATAACTAAAGGGTACATTGTAATGTCATGCAGTAAAAAGAAAAAATCAGTATAACAAAAAAGTCATGCAAACTGAAAATTGACAGAATGGTACGCAGGATTGGCTACCAATATACTATATGAAAATCGAGAGGATTTATTTAATTATTACTATGTACAAGACAACTGACTTATCAAATAGCTAGATTAGTTGAATCAATAATCCGAACTTAAAATACACCTAGAAACCTTTACATTTTCATAAGTTTAAAAAAAACATATGCCAAGAGAAGGCAAGAATGCATACAAAAGTACTACGAGAAATATGATAGCTCCAACTGCAGCACAATCTTTTGAGAGTGAATACTCTAATCATCATACTGAAGTGAAACCAATACTCCTAGTCACCTACTGATATCTACATGCCAATGCCAAAAACATACTCTGAATTCAGAGGTAGAGATTAGAGAACTACCAATCAGTGGATGCAAAAATTCACCATTCAAATGAAGAATAATAAGAAATCTAAAAAATAACATCTACAACCTAAACAAGTGATTATAATCAACATTAATTCTTTTGTTTTAATCCACAATCATCTATGCTGAGAATTAGTATTTTCTTAGAACCACACGACATCAATATATGAGCCGACCAAAATTAACTACACTATAGATAATATCAAGCGCGCTCTCTACAAAATCAAACATGAACTATACCTGTCAGACTGTCAAACTGCAAAGCGACTCCAAATGAAAAGTTAAAAATGATTTTCCAAAAATATAAAACCACCATGTTATATATTACACCACTCTTCAGTACTCAAAATTATGAAAAACTGGAATCAACAAATAGTATTTCTCAATGCTTATCACCCAGATGATCAGAGCAAAGTAATCAATTGATTCCCTCATAAGCAAGCACAAAACATAATATTCTAACTAAAGAATAATCAACCTAAACAAATCACTGAAAGCTGCCCAATGTACTAAACACTTACTAGTATCCATCTTTGAGACCACCAAACTTCTCCTGCCCAGCTGTATCCAAGCTGTAAAATCTGATCTTACCACAGTTAATGACAATGTCTAGAGGATGAACCTCCAGTCCAATTGTAGCTGCACCGGTATTTGCAAAAACAATGTCAGTCTACACAACGAACCTAAAAGGAGAGGGACAGACAGCAGACCATAAAACTTACGTTCATATTTCTTCTCAAACTCCCCGATCAAATGCCTCTTATCAAAGGTTTTTTTTCCTGCGTTAAAAAAAAACTCTTGGGTAAGTAAAAAATAAACTAAAAAAAAAACCTTAAACTAATTGTTTTGTAGACAACGAGAAAAATGTCACGTAAAAGGGCATAAATAGACAAAAAAACAGATACAAAATTCACTTCTGACAACTTCAGAGGGCGATGAATCTAAATGCTGAAATATAGGTACTTATAGCATTTAAACCAGGAATAAAAACATGGTGCAGATCTACAAAGTGATCCTTCTTCTTGGTCTCAATCAACCGAAGGCAGGAGTAAGAGAATATTCATAAACATTAACCTCCAAATACAATAACGAAGCCTATGATTAAAGAGACTAAAGGACACTTTCAAGCAAAAATTATGGAGAACAGAAATAGATCAAGATTACCCATTCCTTCGCCCCCAACGATCATGAGCTTGAAGCTCGGATGGTCAACCTGTTGCTGATTCGGCAATGCCCACGAGATAGAAAAAGACAAAAGAACTAATTAATAATTTTTGTACACAATACAAAATAAAATTTAAAAAAGAGATATCCAGCAGACAATCCCGCTCAAAATCAGATAATAAGTGGCATTCAACGAAATAAATGACATTGAGGCGTCAACAGAACCAAACCTTACTGCCAAATGTATGATGTCCCTGGCGGGGGATCGCAAGCTCTTGCTCTTGCGCTTGCTCTTTTCCCGAGAGACTAAATTTCTAACCCGCTAGAGTTCTTGAAGATAAAAGAATATGCTGAGATAAGCAATTCGTCAGTAGACAAACGCACATGTAATCAATCAATTTTGCAGGATAAAAGAATATGCTGAGATCAGAAATTCGTCAATTAGCAAAAAGCAAATCAAATTAGGAGAGCATCGCCAAAGACGCTACCTCTGTGAAGAAGCTTGGTAGACGTCGACCATGTACCCGATGAGAAATCCTCTCTCTCCTCTAGTCCAACTCAAAGCCCTCGACTAGCTGCATCCAATGCCACTCCCGTTCTAGTTCCCCATCCAATAACGAGCACGTCAAAACGCCTTTCCAAACTGCTCCAGGACAATACGAGCTCCTCCAACACGAAGCCCTCGACTGGCCGCATCCAATGCCACTCCCGTTCCAGTGGCACCCCCTCCAATAACGAGCACTTCAAAGGCCTTTTCAAACTGCTCCCAGACAATGCGAGGTCCTCCAACACGAAGCCCTCAATTGGCCGCACCAATGCCACTCCCGTTCCAGTGGCACCCCCTCCAAAAACGTTTTCAAACTGCTCCCAGACAATGCGAGGTCCTCCAACACGAAGCCCTCGATTGGCCGCACCAATGCCACTCCCGTTCCAGTGGCACCCCCTCCAAAAACGTTTTCAAACTGCTCCCAGACAATGCGAGGTCCTCCAACACGAAGCCCTCGATTGGCCGCACCAATGCCACTCCCATTCCAGTGGCACCCCCTCCAATAACGAACACGTCAAAAGGCCTTTCAAAAATGCTCCCAGACAATGCGAGCTCCTGCTCTTCTTACTGGGCACAATCCCATTCCTCGATTAAAAAAAGACAAAACAATAAAAGATAAAAAAGAGAGACGGGAGAGAGAGGGAGAAACGAAAGGCGCTGGAGACGGGAGGAAGACGGTGGAGACGGGAAGAAGCCTGCAGAGACGGGAAGAAGGCGGCAGAGACGGGAAGAAGTCGGCAGAGTCGGGAAGAAGGCGGCAGAGACGGGAAGAAGGCGGCAGAGATGGTATGAAGAAGGCCGCAGAGAGGGGATGAAGAAGGCCGCAAAGAGGGGATGAAGGCGGCAGAGACGGGATGAAGGCGGCAGAGACGAGATTTGAATTTTGACCGTAGGAAATAATAAAAAAAACAAAAAAAGGAAAGTTTCCTTTGGAATCAATGGATAAATAAGTGGCTTGATAATTAAGCCAACCAATCCTCCAAACGGATAAAAAAGTGGCATGATAATTAAGCCAACCAATCCTCGGATAATAAGTGGTTTGATAATAAAGCCAACCAATCCTCCAAACGGATAAAAATCATTTTTCAAACATCAACAATATGATGGAAACTAAGAGATAGATTATTACGTCCAAATATTTTTCCTAATAAAGTCAAACAAATAATTCGATCTACTCAGTAAGTTGTTGTGTACTTAGCCATAAGAGTTTTACTCAAGTTTACCAATTCAAACGATTGAGTAAAAAGTATATTTCATCAAGCAATATCTCAAGCTTAATTTACCCGTGATTAAGCACTTCAAACAAGTTTTTTAAACAGTTCCTTATTCTCTATCAATGTTTATGCATAGCTTTTGTATGTGTTTTTCCTATTGCATCTACTATTGGGTTTATTATTTCTGTTTTCATTGACATTTCTCAATGTGATGGCCAGGGGCATAATATCACATGCAAGTAGTGATCCGGTAATCTAAACGCTATTATTCAATTTTGTAGCAATGTTCTAAAAACCGGGTAGTAAGTCTGATTTTGGTTAACAGGTTAGACCAGGTTGAACCACTGGGTGAAAGGTTATACCGTAAATATTTAAAAATATGATTCATAATATATTATAAAAAAAAATCTGATATACACTAGTTAGGTTATTGCTCTTAAGAATATGGTGTTTGAGGCGGGTTCGAATCCAGTATCCAACAACAAAATTCCCCTTTATCACTTTTCAAGTGGATTTCAGTAAAGTAGACCGGAACCAACCAAACCGATTTACTACCAGATCGGGTTTTTACAACACTGGTTTGTAGTCTAAATTATACGAATGTAGGTATGCAGGTAAAATTTATGTTACTTGCCTACATTGATATCTTTAAAATTGTATTCTCAATTCAATAAATGTAGATATTCAAGTAAAAATTATCTTTACTACCTAATATGGTATCCTTAAAATTGTATCTGAATTCTATGAATGTATATATTAAGGTAGAATAAACTTTTTTTTAATTCAAATTAAAAATTACTGAGAAGAATATAATAAAAGGATTTAAACAGATGAAGCTGAGAGCATTGGATGTAAAAGATAAAAAATAAAAAATTTCACAAGGATAATTGATTTAATTTCCTAATCCAAATTTAATATTTTTATTTTAAAGAATAAAATTTTTACTTGAAACTTAAGGCGTATTCATCATAATTTTACCTTGCTAAATTGTATAACTTGTTTACAGCAACACATATTTAGGCAATGATGCAATAAAGAGAGAAATTTAAAATCAGTGTTCTTAACATATAGGTTGGATTCATTATAACGAGTTAAAATCAAATTTTATTTGTTTGTTGAATGGATTTCATATTAAAACCTTATAAATCTCAACTTACGACATTATTAAACACTAGGATCAACTCAGCAAAACATTCGTTTAACACACTCTTGGAGTCAATGATTTAGTAGATAAGTTCAACAAATTGTCTTTCTGCAATGTTTCAACTAGAACCTGATAAATTTTCTTTGACAAACGTTTGTCGTAGTCCCATAGATAAATATCAATTTATAACCGTCATCAACACTTCTATTAAAAAGGGCAGCCCAACCCAAACCTTAGGAAATCCCAACCTAGGTTGTATGCAAGACCAGGCCAGGCCATTGGCTAACTCAGACCCGAATATATATTATTTTTGCAATTATACGTGCTCTACTTCAAAACTTGAATCATATCAATTAAAATCGGATTTATTCTTTTTCTCTATCTATTTATTATATTAGATATTTACTTATTATTGTTTTGATACACATTTCTTAATATTGAGAGTAATTAGTATAATTATAATTCAAGTCAATTTTATTCACACTAACAAACTCAAATGCTCTTGATTTCTTATGCTACTTATGACCATAATTTAACATTAAGAATAATGACTTCATTTTTTCTTAAATTAAAAAAAGTACATCAGGGTGTACAAAGTACAAACCCATTAACATAAATCTATACCGTTGTGTAATTTGAGTAAATGGATAGCAAGTTAAATTCCATACGCACACTACTAAAAAAAACCCCTTCACCGGGGTTTTTTTTTAAATTACCGCTGGTATAGGAAATCTATACCGGTGGTTTATAAAAAAAAAAACCCCACTAATAAAGATGGGGTGTGGGGGTGGTTTAAATATAGAAAACTAACCGACGAATAAGATGACAAAAATATTCAGCATTCAAATAAAGAACAATCAATCAGATAGTAATTATATAGTTGCACTCAGATATTGATTATGCGGCACATTAAGCAAGGTCTAATTCGAATGTCTTTGTAGAGACTCCCAACGTAGCAACCAAATTAACGAAGGAATGTCATGAGAGGAGCCCAGTTGCTAAATCATTTTACTAAACCAAATGTATGCTTCACCAGCAAGACAAACATCGGCGGAAAAGATATATTATATTGGAAGTTAAGGAGATGACAATCGACATATATATGATTAGTCGAATATAAAAGATAATTGGACCCTAAATGGAAATAATACCCAAAAAGAGATCACATTATGATTCAGTAGAGACTAAGGAATGACATAAGAAAACCTTTTGACATTAATTTCGTATGTTAATTTACTTTGTTAAATATATCTTTCATATTGCAGAGGCGATTCGACTATATATGCCTTTAAAGCAACTCCATAAAACTACAAGCATAAAACAAAAGGAAGCATTCATGTTTAACTTGTAATCAACAACTTACGTTGATTATAGTCTGTGTTAAAGACTAGGGAAACTGTATGTAGGCTTCCACCAAAACTATGCTGAGAGAATCTGTATATATATACAGAGAGAAATGAGGAATCTCGATAGATGAAAGTTATTGAGGAAGAATATTTTGATTAATGAAAATTTTCGAATAATATTGTTTCTCAACACAGTATGTTCAAATATTATATCTTTAATACAACAAAATTTTACATATGACAAACAAAAGCCATCAAATATGTGCTAAAACACAACCGTTCATAAACTTATTCAAAAAAATATCTGTGTAAATCCATTGTCTAAATTATGATAAATGACCTAGGGGTTTGTGCCAAAAATGTTTTTTTACCTGAATTCCTGTTTTATCTTGTGCCAACAAGTTTGGCAACTATGAAATGAATTTTTACACCAAGAAAATGCGGAATTAATCCACTTACCTTTCTTATATCCTACCTTGTTTTATTTTTAATTTTTTCAGATTTGATGTGTTTATATTTTTTCTCAAATTTAATACTGATACAATCATTAAAGATCAATTTTATTTTCTAATAATCACAAAAGACAAAAAAAGGTTAAATATAATTTATAAAAGAAAATAAATTTATTGTTATTTTATTTTCTTATAACAATACAAACATTCCACTCATGGAAGAGGCGACATTTGTACACAGAAAGACCATTTAACCAATTCCTTACTTTAACATATTAAAAAATATCATCAAATCTGGATTATGCCAATGTAAGAGACAAGTCCAGAAATTCAGAAGGCTATTCAGATTTGGATTCACTTGGTCATTTTGACATCCCATCATATCCCAAGTCAAATAAAAATATTAAGGAACACGATCATCTCTCACAATTTTCTAGCTGTCTAGTCTTGGTCTAACATGTATTCTAGGAAAGGTACACTGAACGGCACAGAGGCTGCACATAAATTTTCTATATTACATCTTTCAAGATAAGTAAAGGATAATCTCTACTGAACAACCCTGGATAGTGAGAATATACACCTGGCTTGAACATGCTTAAGCCGTGCCACAGTGCACAGCCACAGTGCACACCCAAATGCAAATGGAATTACTAATGAATCTGATCACAACTCACAATAACTCAGACAAGATCAATTTGACCTGTTTCCACCAATGCCTTGATTGATTTATAACGAAGAACATATAGATCATCTGCAACCAGATCTACAATCTCCTCGCCACTGTCGTGAAAGAATATTTTCTCAAATGAGACCCAATATAAAGCAACAGTAGGAAGTTCTAACAAAAGAGCTTCTTCCAGGGCAAAATTACATAACATTTGCAGCAGGAAATTACATGTCATCAAGCTGAAAAGCTCCAATGGTTCCTTTGCTACTGCAGAAAACAAAGGCATCCAACTTGGGCTCTGGGACTGCAAAATCCAACCACATGACAGGCATTTCAAGCACAAATATACGAGAAGCTAAGGCACCTCATTATTATCATTGGCTTGAATAAAATAGTAGAACAACTGACAAAAGAAATTTCGGGTGGGACTCGAGTTTTAATTTTTAGTTGAAAAACTTTTGTTGCCTAAAGGAAAAGAGAGAACTATAGTTTCTTCAGAATTGAGGCATCTATGAGGAGCTCGGTAGATAAATCTTTTCTGCAGACTAACTAAAGTAGAATGGCAATGGCAACGACATATTTATTGAACTACCATTACACTCTTTCTATGAAGATCACAAAATCAGTTGACACTTGTCCTTAAGAGTGTAGATGGAATTCCAATGGATTCTAGGCCTCATAGCTGGCTCCTTTAAGAAATAAAAAGAAAATTATAATTTCCAAATTTTAAAAGCTTTTCTATTACTTTACTTTAAAAAAACAGAGCTGAATTTTTTAAGAAAGATTATTAATATAAGCTGCAAAAAATTTAAAGATTACAGTGCTCTGTTATTTTACATCGAGCTTAATAAATCTAGTCAAAAACATGAAGGGAAGCATCAAGATAGGACCAATCATATTTTCCAGTCGCTAGCTATGTGCACAAGGAAGCATCCTAGAGTAAACACTGCAACATGAAGTCTAACTTGCAGAAGCTGAATGACATTTCAAAAGTATATCATTTAACTACTCTTAAAATCTATCAGTCATTCCAGGAATCAGAATCAGCTCAGAAGCAGTAGACAATTGTCACAGTAATAGTACAAATAAGAAGAAGAACTAGAAGTACCCATATCATCTTCCTCGCTTGAGATGGATTGCTTCAAAATGGACTTGTAGCCATAAGGTAACCGAGACAGAACCGATTGTTCAAGATGTTCTTCGAAAGCATCTGTACATCTGGCCAACAAAATTCATTTCTTTTCATATATGAGATAACTAATGGGTTCTTTCAGTATTAGCTTCAGAGAATTTACCTTTTAACAAAGTCTTGTTCTTGTTCAGAAAGCCGGTCCCATAGTTGAGATTTTGAAATGTGGATCATATATTTTTCAATCTAAGAATCAACAGAACCATTTCAATGCTAATACACTAGCACCTTAACAAACATTTTGAATGAGCTAGTCAATACCTTCTGGAGACGGGTTCGTAGGTATGATCTTATAAGGAATAGTGTGCGATCTAAGTCCATCTGGTAAAGAGACAAAGTGAGATCATTGGCTCCTTCTGATTGCATCACGGTTATGTTGTCTTCCTGAAAATGTAATAAACTTTGTCTAATTCAATTCAATGGAGTGGACTGAAGCGAACTGAAACACTATTTCACCCATATGTATCAGCTACAAGTTAAGTCCATGAATGCTGGAAAGATTACAAATCATTTTTCTAGTAGTTTCCAGATTAAACTAATTAGCCAAGTTCAATTAGTTTCCAAATACAAACTATTCCAATATCCAAACAAAACTCATTACAGGCCAGTGGTGGTTAAACGTTTTTTTTTTAAAAAAAAAGAATCTAAAAAATCAATAGAAGACCACTGCAATAGAATATAGGTTGGACTCACAAAATTAGCCAAAAAAGCATGAAAGTCAGCCATGTGGTCCCAAAACTTACAAAAAAATTCCTAAGATGTAGATGTTATACTCTAAAATTCCTAAACATGTACAGAAGACAAGACAATTCAAAAGAGAAATTAAAACGGTAGGACGAGGATTTACAAGGCACCTGCAATTGAATCTGTTCCCTGGTTCTTTGTACCAACTCGCCATGAAATTGAAGAATTTCAGGAGCAGCCTTCTCATTTCGCCAAGCCCTCTTCAAACGCTGGACGTCTGGTATAGTAGAAGCGACCAAAGGATCTTCATCCTCCCAATAGGACATTTTCCTTACACTCAAAAAATATTCCTGCAGAATTCAGGAATGAGATTTCGAGGGGGTAGGAGAGTCGAAGTTGGGATTTTCTGAAAGTACGAAGTTAAATCAAATAACATTCCACGGATGTAAAATGCAGATGAAATGTGGATCTAATCATCATTCAACAACTCTCCCCTATGAGATCTGTCACAGTTATCCAATTATATCTCGAATGGAAAGCAGTCTCATTCTCACGAATGAATAATCAAGGAAAAAAACAGATGTCTCTCTCCCTGAATGGAAGGAAAAACATATAGCTCGGCAATTACAGAAGCAAAGATGCAATCATCAGAAATGGTAATAAGATGCATACATTAAATACATCCAAAAAAAAAGAGACAAATAATGAATGCAACCAGCAGTTGCAATAGTCTAATGTTCTTACCCTAATTCAGAGTTGCCCTAGTGCACTAATCCAGAGAAACGAAGTCCCTTCAGGTAACCAGAAGAACGCTGAATTTCTCACAGGGGAAGACAACCCTCTGCCAATAAATCCTCTTTGGAACCTCGATCATGTAAACGAAAAACACCACAAAGTTTCCACTCCAAATAGTAAAGTAAAAAAAAAGAATAAGTAACTCAAGCAAAGGGCCCCTCTCATTTGCTCTCTCTCTCTCATTTGCTCTCTCTCTCTCTCTCTCTCTCTCTCTCTCTCTCTCTCTCTCTGTCTTCCTAAACTCTCTCTCTCTGTCTTCCTAAACTCTCTCTCTCTCTCTCTCTTCCTAAACTCTCTCTCTCTCTCATTTGCTCTCTCTCTCTCTCTCTCTCTCTCTCCTAAACTCTCTCTCTGTCTTCCTAAAATCTCTCTCTCTGTCTTCCTAAACTCTCTCTCTCTCTCTCTCCTAAACTCTCTCTCTCTCTCTTCCTAAACTCTCTCTCTCTCTCTCCTAAACTCTCTCTCTCTCTCTCTCTCTCTCGCTCTCTCTCTCTCTCCCCCTTCCTAAACTCTCTTCCTAAACTCTCTCCCAAACTCTCTCTGATCCTCTCTCTCTCTCTCTCCCTTCCTAGACTCTCTTCCTAAACTCTCTTCCTAAACTCTCTCCCAAAATCTCTCTGATCATCTCTCTCTGATCATCTCTCTCTCTGATCATCTCTCTCTCTCTGATCGTCTCTCTCTCTCTGATCGTCTCTCTCTCACCCTCACTCCTTTCCTCTTTACTCTCTCTCTATCTCTACTCTCTCTATCTACTTCCTCTCTTTATAATTCTGCAATTTTGGCAATATTTAATAGTCTTTTTAACGTATGTATAATGTAACTGTATTTTAATGACTGTCCTATTGAATCCTTATGGATATCCAATAAGGTTTCAGAAAATAATCATGAAATTTGATTCCACACCTTCCTCCTACAATAATAATTGAGAAATATTGGCAAAGTCAACTGACCAGGCCTATATGCCTGATAATAATTTTTATGCATAGTAGTATAAACAATAGACTATGAAATATAAAATCAAATAAATTATAAAATATTGGAAGAAAGTAGCTTACGAATTAATATGATTAGCAGGTCTTCAAAGTTTGATCGAGAGGATGCAAGGTTCCTGAAGATTAAAATCATTGATGAATAAAAAATATATTGTCTATTGCAAGAGTACAAATAAGTTTCGATGAATTTAAGCCTAACTAATAAACATAAAAATATATCTTGAGGAGATAGACACAGCGGGTAGGGAATAAGATCTGCAGTCCAATACTCGATGTATAAAAATGCTTCTAACAAGACAGAGAGAAACCCAACAAAATATTACCTCTTCGAATACAGTGCGGTTGTAATTTCTGACAAATTACAGTGTATATCGTGATCGAATACGATCCAGGGCTTCTTCAAACGTAAAATCCGCCCCAATTGTCAAGCCTCATGCTTCTGTAATTCCTCGAGAGCCTTATCGAGCTCGTCCAACAGAGCTCCCCTTCCTCGGCCACTTCCCCGATTCCACTGGGTTTCTCTCTGTTCCTTTTCCTGCCTTCCGAACAGCCGCTTTCTGTCGTCTCCGGTCGATCGTGCGTTGTTCTTGATTTGGGAAAAGAACAACGTCTGAAGGGCGAAGATTTGAACGACGACGCAGCCGTAGACCTTTTGAATGAAGGGGTTTTCGAACAGAGAGAGTGATTCTTCTTTCGATCGGAGGATAACGCACGCCGGAGTACTCCACGGAACGATTTCGGAAGGATTACTGTCGTCGGAATAGTTCGCCGGAGAGCAAGGGGCGGAAGAGAAGTTCGCCAGAGAGCAAGAGGCAAGGCGAGGATGAGTTCGCGCGCGCGGGGAATATTAGGTTTTCGGGTTAATTTAGGGCGGGAGGAATTAAATTATTGCCGTTACATATGTAACGGCTTTTAATTAAAATCCGTCGTCTGAACAGATGGGCCTGACGAGCCCTTACGTATTGGGCTCAAAGTCAGGCCCAGTATTCCGCCGACGGGGGTTCGGCTTGGGATGTCGTCCGCCGGCCGATTATTATTCCGCCGACGGGTGCGTCGTCGGAATGCACTTTTCTAGCAGTGAGAAACATGAAAAGAAAACGCAACAAATTAAACCTCTCAATATGAAACAGGAATCTGAAAAGAAAAAGGAACACGAAATGATACCAAAGAAAGTGCAGAGTCTGGGTAGTAAATAGGAAAGTGCAGAATCTGGGTAGTAAATAGGAAAGTGCAGAATCTGCGTAGTAAATAGGAAAGTGCAGAATCCAAATTCGTAGTCGACTAGGACTCCTCAAGTTGAAACCACTGCAGGGACCCTATAAATAAAACCTCTCCCACTTCCACTGTTTTTCAAATCAGATTCTGGAATTCGATTTAATATCGTTGTGAGTATGTGAAATAAAGAAGATCAAGAGACGATCGATATGGACTACTCAAAGTCGCGCGTTTCTTCTCCTGTACTGCTCCTGGGTCTTCTTCTTCTCCTCCTCTCTGTCACTACTCTTGCCAAGGGAGGGGAATGCCAGGTCTTTGCTCCAGAACTGCCCAACTGCTCTTTGGACTGTGCAGGGTTCTGCAGAGGAGTCTACGGTGAAAAGCTCATCAAGCCTGTTTGCGTCCAGCATCTTTCCCTCTGCAGTTGCTTCATTACTTGTTCCACTTCACCTTCTCCAGTTACTTTAAACAATTAGATCACCTTAATTTTTTCTTTGCTTGGAATAGAATTTTTTTTTTCTTTTGCATTGTGTTCATGATTGTAACCGTGGATGTTCGTCATAAATGTTTCTTTTGTTCACATTCTTTCTCATTACTGTAATTGATTAATGACTTAATCACTCGTGGATTAACAACACACTTGCCCGAATTAATATTAGAGTAATGATAACGGTACGCTAACTGTAGTATCCACGTCAGAAGCTTCATGGGGAAAAAGAAAACCGGAACTTTAGGTTTTCGGTTTTCCCTTTCCTTCGTCTCTCGCCGTCCCCTCTCTCGCCCCAACCTCTCTCAACAGCAGCAAAAAGTCACGGTGCGGCCGAGCGGGAGGGAGGCCGCTGCCGGAGTGTGGCGTGGGGGGGTTGTCGCGCTGCCCAGCGGGAGGGAGGCCGTGCCGGCCGCCTCCCTCCCTCTCCCGCTCGGCTTTCCTCCCGCTCCGGCCTCCCTCCCTCTCCCGCTCGGCTTTCCTCCCGCTCCAGCCTCCCTCCCTCTCGCTCCGGCCTCCTTCCCTCTCGCTCCGGCCTCCCTCCCTCTCCCTCCTGATCCGGCCTCCCTCCCTCTCCCTCCCGCTCCGGCCTCCCTCTCCCTCCGGCCTCCCTCTCCCTCCGGCCTCCCTCTCCCTCCGGCCTCCCTCCCGCTCCGGCCTCCCTCCCGCTCCGGCCTCCCTCTCGCTCAAGAGAAAATCGGAAACCGTTCCGGTTTTCTCATTGCCAAACAAGCATCTGACGTAGATTCAAACGGTACGCAGCTGTACAGATACAGTAACGTACCGTTAGCATTATAGTATTATTCTTAATATTATTAAGAGTAATGCTATGCGATACCGACGCTGCAGGCCTCTAAGACACCACCACGTCAGCTTAGAATCAGGATCTTAGTAATTAAATTCCTAGTTCTCAAAAGATCCTTGTCAAATTAACATAAGAAAATCAAAGCATGATTGCATACGACTTTTTCTTCAATAAAAACAAAAAAAATAAAAAAATCAAATGAGCATGTAATAATGACATTAAAAAACACGATATAACAAGAAAATCAAAATTCTAAATATTTAATTAGAATCATTTGGTGATTTAAAAGTGCTCGTGTTTGTCCAATTAATCTGAACACGTGCTTTGAATACATGTAAAAGTGTTTTGTTTGATCTATTTATCAAGAATTCCGAGTCAAGTTATTAATCAGCCACCATTTGGACTTTCAGACCCACGAGATTGCTTGCTTTTCCTGCGACTGCTCGTGCAATGATTCACAGGTAAATAAATTATATAAATATGTGAAGAGTGGATTGCGGCTCCAGTAAAATGGCCAAGCTTAATTATTAGAGGGAGGATTTATGAAAGCAACAATGCATTGCATCTCACTTAGAAGTGTCACATAATCTTGTATTCTGGTCACAAAAGTTGGGCTTACCACTAAAAGTACTTGAATCAACAATGAAAGATTAAAGAATGTTTCAATGTTTTTTATATTGAACAAAGAACGACGCAGAAAATCTGATGCTTATTGAATTTACATCTGGATCAAATTTGTTATATTCCTTGGACTAGGAATGAAAGACTAAGATTATTTTCTCTTTATTATATGTATAAAGATGAAGTTTGATTTTTATACATGCAGCAACCATGTTATTAGGTAATTAGATGCGTTGGTCTTTATTTTTTCCTCTGGTTTTTATTTGAATATGATTCTATAACATACATTAAAGCTTGAGTAATTAGAGTATCCCATAATTTACCTGTATGAATCTACTACACATTTTAATGAAAACCTAATATATATATATTGGTATAATTGAAGGGAGATTTCGTTGGGTGTTAGTTTACACCCATTTGAATATTTATAAATGTTGTGCATTATAATAGACGGAACATCACAAGATGGCCAGATGGGGGATTAAATAACATAATCCAGATTAATGTTTATACTTTATACAAATGGCAAACTTTAAAAATAAAAATTTACGACGTGGGTCTTCTACTTTGACATTCAAAGCCACATTATTAGACCAAATTTCTCAGTTGATTAATTAATTCAGCTGGTTGAAAAGATACTTTTTTCACCCTGATCACAGAGAGATGGATTATAATCTACAACTGAAAAGCTAGCATTCCCAGGTTCTTCCCCTTTGCTTAACAATCTATTCATGATGGAAAAGTGCCGTTTTTTCAAGCTGCAAATTGACAGTACTTCTCAGCCTCAGAATGACAAGATTAAGACAATCAAATTAAAGAAACTGATGGCAATATACATCCTTGCATTTTATTTGATCATAATATGTTGTCGTTTCAATATTTACAAGAAACAGTGATTTCCACCCCCTTACAAATCTCGGATTTAGTGGCGACAAAAAAACCGATAAAATTAGTTTAAAATAAGCTAAGATGACCGAACAAATGCACAGCAAGCTAGTGACCGATTAAGATCGATTGCAGATTGGACAGAAGGAACAATAAAATTCAAAGTGGCACCTGCTTTCTTTGATTCCATTTATTTCAATAATAATCACAAAATTATGTTATGATTTTATTTTTAGTGGTCAAAGCGTCATTAATTAGATGGATGGAATCTTTTCAATACACAATCGACCATTTTTATAGTGAAATCTGTAATTACCTATTTTTATCAGCTGTAATTTTATTTAAAAAATATATTTTTTTGAATGACTTTAAAGAAACAATACTTTCCATGCAAGTAAAGATTGCTTTTTAACAAAAAAACTGCTGCTTGGGATAAGAAAAAGGTGCAGGAAGGTTAAAAAGAATCAATCAAGAAACCAAAAATTCAAACTCATTTTCAAAACCTATATGATGCAGATTGAACTGACAGACCTACCTAAAAAATCAATGTCATTAGCAACTTGGAATAATAATTGACAAGCGTGGCAAATTTGTTCACCTGCAAAGAGGAATCAATGCTAAGAAGAAATCTAATGTTTTAATTTTATCATATTAAGAATGACAAGGGAGTTTGAGTACTGAAGTTAAACTTCTCTTACTAACATAGTAAAGTTAAATTAGGGATTATAAAAACGCAGATACCTTAAATTATTTCTTAACGTTTGTTTCTCTTTGTAACCCTTGCATATTATGTGACATGCATGTATTTGAGGGTACTCTTATCTGCTATGTAAGCACAGAAGTAAAAAATATTTCCAAGCATATATAATTAATTTTGAATATAATTTTGTCGTGTTAGGATCGGAGAATTAATATTCCATGCAATTCAAACTTTGAACATGAACCGAGAAATAATGTGCCACCTTTGCATGTGAGTTTACGTGAGAGCTCCGAAACATCTATTGAGGGTGACGCCTCTTTTTGTTCTCATTCTTCTTTGAATATTGTTTAATTATTTGTTCTCAACCTGCCCATCCATGGTTCATGCAGAGTTGTTGGGTTGTCATTTGCTGTCTGCTAATTGCAACAGACTTCTATGTATCAATTTATATAAAATATTGAAATATTGAAATGAAAAATATTATCTAGTGGTGGGAATTTCATATAACTTTTGTTTTACAATATAAACATACAAATACAACCACATATTTGTTTTAGAGTAATGCTAGGCGCACGGCTCCCGTGCAAGGATTAGTGCACGGAATCTACTTGGACGGCCGAGTTGGCTATCCACATCAGCCGTCTTGTCAGGAGCTAAACCGGGTTAGACCTTCTCTCCTTCCTTTGTTCGACCGACCCCCTTTCTCTTTACTCACTGTTCGATCCTCCCTTCTCGCCGCTTCCCGTCCCGCCGCCTCCCATCCCGCGACCGAATCGTCCCCCCTCCTCCCGTCTCAGCTCCTCCCGTTTCGGCTCCTCCATCTCGGCTCCTCCGTCTCGGCTCCTCCAGTCCCGCAGCCTCCCGTCTCGGCTCCTCCCGTCTCGGCTCCTCCCATCTCGGTTCCTCCCGTCTCGGCTCCTCCCGTCTCAGTTCCTCCCGTCTTAGTTTCTCCCGTCTCGCTTCTTCCGGCGGTGTCCCGTCTCGCTTCCTCCGGCGACACTGGATTCTCAAATACCTGATGCCATCACTCGCCTTCGGAAGTTCTTGATGCTCTCCAACTCGGGTCGGCTTCGCCTTGAACACATACGGCTGGCCATGAAGGATTTCGGCGGGAAGGGAAGACGGGAGGATATGGCCACGAGAAGTAGGAGAAAGAGAGAGTAAAGAGAGAGAGAGGGTAGAACCAAGGAGGAGGAAGGAGAGGGTCTAACCAGTTTAGCTCCCGACAAGATGGATGATGTGGATTGCCAACTCAGCCATCTACGTAGATTTCGTGCCCAAATGCTTGCATGGGAGCCGTGCACCTAGCATTACTCTTTGTTTTAATGTTTAATTTCGAATATGCATAAGCTGATAAGCACCTTATTTTTCTCACTGCTAACTTAACATAAAGTTTTCTTTAATTTTTCTAATATCTTAAAAAGAAAAGGAGAGTTAAGATTCTTAAGAACCTTAGACCATATAATATAATTCATGTGATTGTTCATCAATGTTATTTTTCTGAAAATTATTTCAAATATGCAAAAGGTCATTTAAGCTAAATACGACCTGAGTATACAATCATTTTTATATATAAAGGTTGGACTGGAGTAGACCATCTTTTTTTCTGTATTTTTATTATGATATCCTTTTATTTTTTAGTCTATATAAAAAAGGTGGTGGAATCTAACATATATAATTAGTTTGATATCAAAGTAATAAAAATGGAACCTATATGACTAGTGTAATTTAAAATACATAGTTAAACGTAGTATGGATTATAATACACTACATTATATTTTAAAAACCTTAGGTCCATACTTTTAATAATCTTAAACGTGTATGCGTGATTCTATTTTCCAATAACATAGTTTATAAATTAAAAGAAATCATATGTGTTCGTATGATAAGAAAGGATATATCACCTTGGTATATATTGAAAACACAGCACCACCACCAAAGGATATATCAATAAGATAAGGTACCCCCCTCTTAGTTTGGGTCTCCCAAGTTTCTAGTTCATTCTTGATCTTCCCACGTGCATTCTTCATTCAATAAGGGAGAAGGTTGTCAACTATTGAGGGCTGCACCTTATCTAATTTAAAACTAATGAGTAAATAAATAAAATATTAATGTATAGTCGAGTCATCCCATGACTCAATTGGGGTCACTCTAATTTTGACTCAGAATATGGGTTGGGATGGAGATTGGACTCTTTGTTTCCATTGTAGGGCAAGCGACTTTCCATTGTAGGGCAAGTCATCTCGATTCCGGTCCACAATCATTGTTTTAAGAGTAATGCTATATGTACGACTCTTATAATGTTGCATAAAGTCTAAAGTAGAGTATGGGACCCACTATGCTTACTTCCAATCATCATTCAACATGTTGCATCCACCTCAAGTACCTACGCATAATATATCTTCTTGGCAGCCTAGTTGGCATTCGAAATAAGGTCTAACGTTTAGGCTTGCTATATAGAGTAGGGAGATAGTTACTATTTTATTTCTTACTTAGACTACCAATGATGTCATGTGTAAAAACTCTAAGGAAAAAGTCATATCACCACTCTTACATTAAATATGAATAAGTTAATAACTATTAAAAATTAAAATCAAATTAAAAATATGAAGCTGACCCATGAATAGACAGGTTCTCCGTATTCGTGTAAATCGCCTCTTTCAACTAATTAAGGTCCCCCACTCCCTTCCGTGTTCGTGTTATTGATCGTATTTCTGATAACAACATTATTTCCAACTTGCACTGCCAATGGGGACATGCGGTCCCATTTAGTTAATGGAAACCATGTCTTTCATGTCCACTTCCCTCCCCCTCCTATCCAATTATGAAACTCGTAGGAAACACGTTAAAATTTTTGGATAGGTTTCATGTAGCACTTTACGTACCTGTCGGTTTAGAAGAAATGATACTCGATTAAGTCTTCGTCAACCCACTACAAGATTTTGATGTGATTTACTAGTGGCCTAGTAAGCTTCAGACTGACAGATTTTGTCCATATCAGAGTCAAGATATTCATTGAACTTAGTGAGCTTCGTTTAATAATATTGAAGCTAAGCATGGTTTTAAGATCACTTGAACGGAGCTGTTAATTGAAGATTATCAAACCGAAGGTCGGTTAGAGCCTTTATTAAACCCATTAATTTCTAAGCTTTATCCCTCACAAAAGATAATCCTAAGGTTGTATATATACTAAATCAAATTCACTTGTTACAAACTTGTCCAATCGAGAAAATATATCGATCAACGTCATCTCGCTTTCATAAGATCACGTAATCATCGTTTTGTGCAGCATTTGTGACAGATCAATGTTTAAAAAATGACTAAGTGTGAAGAACCCATTGGACACAAGATGCCCTTCTATGTTGATTGAGTTGTTTTTCTAATCGCGTGGTGTCACTTAGCGAATAAATGAATCTCTTCTTAAATAATGCCTCATCGGAGAGCACTTTTTTTTTTGTGAGTAAAACTAAAATAAACACCAGATTGCTACAACCATGTGTTAGGTAAGATGCTTTCATTTAATTTATATTATTCTTGGTTGTATTTTGGACCATCCATGTCGTTATATGAAATATCAGATATTTCATGTGGAGTACTATACTTTATTTTATGTATTAATACAATGTGGGCATCCTGAAGGACATTATACTTGTCGGCAACATGATTAAGATATTTTCATTTTGAAGAATAATACCAGATTAATAATATATATATATATATATATAGTGTAAAATAATTTATTACAAATTTTCGCACTACACTTGTATACTTTAATGAAAAGGCATCGTTATATAATAACATTAGATAATAGTAGGAAGTAACTTAGTCTATAATAATAATAATAATAATTATTATTATTATTATTATTATTATTATTATTATATGTCAGTGACATTACTCTCACATGGATGAATTCAGCTAGTTTGTATAAATAAATTTTCTCATTATTTTGTAGTTTACATACAAATATTTGGACCGTTAAGACAAAAAAATAAAATATTTGGGTTTATACTATATAATGATATTTTCTAATATATAATTGCAATCTATATTATAGATAATTGCAATATATATTGTATATAATTTAAGTCTACTCTAATTAGATCGAGCTAAAACTTAATTATGAACTTGATTTGTTAACTATTAATATGGTCTATGAGAATTAAATGACAGTAGATATGGGAAAATATGCATCTAATTAACAATTATTAATAAAGTAACATGTCTATAAAGAATAAAAAAAACTATTCTACTTCCAAATCACATTGTCAAAGTTATACTTTTATGTATTTATCGTAGTATTAATAGCAAAAGAAGATGACGTTTAGAGTCAAAGTATAGTCAGGGTTAGTTGTATTAACCTTTTGTTTGTTTTGAAGATAGAGGATTATCATACTCTAGAATTATTATATTTGTAACATTGCTGTTGCGTTGTACTAAAAAACATTAAAGTAATATCAACATGAATCATACATGTTCCGAGTGCCGAGTTACCACCATACTCCTTGGCGGTAATTTCGCGGTAATTCCGAGTTCTGTTCCTGAGTAAGGCCGACACCGGTCCCGACAAAAAAACCCCACATCAGCCGCCAACCGCCTCCGACTGCCCGCACGTGACCCCCCCGCACGAGGCAAAAAAAACCACGGCCTCCGCCAGCAGCCTCATGAGTCATACTTTCCATAAATGGAAAGCCAGTCAAAGTCATTACAATCCGGTCAAACTCTTGAAAGTCTTTGTATTCCTCAGATGTCAGGCTCATCCCCTCTCGGCCGTCCGATTAAACGCCGCAAACGTCTCCCGCTCTGGTACGAAAACGTTAAATGACATTCCGATGGGGCGAACCGCCATACCATCTTGATTAACAAGTTTTTATCCAATCTTGATTTACTCGAATTAGAAAGATGTTACTCCATTTCTTTAATGGTGTTTAATGCATAAAGATGCCGATTAGCTTCTCGGATCCTTCGTTTAGGGCTATTTTTTAGTGGGGGAAACAATAATTTATAGGGTTCAGGGGGGCAATAAAAAATTTAAGGATTGGTGAGGTCGTTTATTTTAACTAATTTATACTGCAGTCCCCTGAAGCCACATTGGCCGAGGAATGTCACGAGATAGTCCTGATTTTCTTCGGCTTACGTGTGAGATCATATAAGTTTGTTGAAACCCTGTTAGACCTAGGAAAAGCAAATCAGATATTTATATTTTTTCATAATCTCGCGTGATCTTCTTCTAAATTCATGCACACTGGCATTAAGTCAGTAAAGTTGGAAACACAAGTCCAAGTCAATGTTTTTTATTAATTATTACTATTTTTTTTAAAAAATAACTTTTTATTATTGTTGCTCCACTAACGTGTCTCCTTCCCACGAGCTTCCTCTGTCCCCGACCCGGGGAAAATGATAAACAGACAGGGGTAGAAAAGGCATGACGGATAAAGCGAGGAAACGGAGGGTCCCGATCCGGTGGTGGTGGTGGGGTCACTGATGGCTTCGCTTGCGTGCGAAGGGTACGGGGGGAAAAAAAAAAAAGAAAGCAGCGAAAGCGACCGGGAAGGATAAATCCAAAAGGGTGAAAAAGGACGGAGAGAGGTTCCTTGAAGGACTCGGCATGGGCCCACTATGGTCCACGTTTCCACCTTATCTTGATCGTCCGGACACAATGTATCGGGCGATTCCTCGCCAAACGACAAACGGGGACTAACAACTGACTGGTTTTTCTCAAAATAATATTATACTATTACATCACGATTTCACATCATCCAGATTATATACTTGACGTCATAATTAATCAAATGACTCACTTAATTCGTTAATTTTTTATTAAAACAATTATTTGAATTATTTTTTGTTTTGATTGAGCCGAAAAAGAAGACATTGAAAATTCAAAGTTCAAAGCTCCAAAGCAGTTGTGACATCACGGAGCCGGGAAGAAACACGAACTTTAAAAAAAAAAAAAAAAAAAAAAAAAAAAAAGAGGCCGCTTTCGAACCGGAGCCGTGGGAGGAGTCGATATTATCGTGGCGGAAGTAACAGGCATGGATCGCCATCGGCAACGGAAATGCGATCGCGTGACGCCCACATCACTCGCGACAAGTGTCACACGTCGACGTCACCGAACTGAACCGCGCAGGTTTCGGTTCGGGTCCGAGCTGACGCAAAAACCAATGACGTCGGCAACGACGACTGACCGTAACGCTCCTTTCTCTCTCTTTCCCACCCGACTTCGTTTCGTACACGTGCGTTAAAACCCCCCTTGCTCCCCCAACTTGCGAGATCGAAACCTCTGGGAAGCAACCCGATATGAAACTTGAGGATTACAAAATTCCACATTCATGAACCTCTTCCCCTATATATTGCCTTCGGCTACCTTCTCTTCCAAATTCGACTCTAAATTCACTGCTCTCGTCTCTCCCCTCTCTACTCTTTCTCCTTCTTCTTCTTCTTCTTCTTCTAAGAACGAAAAAACCCATTTCGGGAACTGCAACTTTGGATCGAAATTCCGGGTTCAATTTGATACTAATTGTTGATACACAAGAGTACTGCTCGTTTTACCGGAAAATGTACGGGCAGATCGAAGAATCGGATTACCAGATGCTGGAATCGATTCGGCAGCATCTGTTGGAGGATTCGGAGCAGCTGATGAGTTTCGAGCCGATGAATCCGGGGGCCGTGCCGGCCTTTCTGCTGAGTTCCGGCGTCGGAAACGGAGGCGGCAGTCTTTACCCCTGCTTGACGGACAACTGGGGTGAGCTCCCGTTGAAGGAGGACGACTCGGAAGACATGTTCCTCTACGGGGTCCTCAACGACGCAGTGAGTGCCGGCTGGGTTCCTTCTCTCCCTTCCTCCCCCGACTCGCTCGACACGGCTGCGACTCGGCCGTTCCCGAGCGTCAAGCCGGAGCCACACGATTCCCCGGCGGTGAAGATGGAAGTGGCGACGACGGTGGCCGCGCCGTCGCCGGCGCCGGCGCCGGCGCAGGACAGGGGGAAGCACTACCGAGGGGTGAGGAGGCGGCCGTGGGGGAAATTCGCGGCGGAGATTCGCGACCCGGCGAAGAACGGGGCACGGGTGTGGCTCGGGACGTTTGAGACGGCGGAGGACGCAGCCATGGCTTACGACCGAGCGGCTTTCCGGATGCGCGGCTCCCGCGCCCTGCTCAACTTCCCGCTCAGGATCGGCTCCTACGCCACGGCGGGGCAAGCCCCGGCGCCGGCGCCATCGAAACGGGCGTCGCCGGAGCCCCAGTCGAGCGGCTCGCCGAAGCGCCGGAAGAGAGGGGTCCAACCGGCCCGCCCCGCCCAAACCCCCGAGATGGGTTTCAGTAATCGGCCGGATATGTTCCCGGTCGGGTCCTTACCATGCGGGGAGCAGCTATTAGTGAATTAAATTAAACCCCCGGCATAGACATAGCTAGAAAAAGAGAGAGATACGAGCATGCGAAAGAGAGGGTTTAAGTGTAACTTGTGGTTCGAGGAAGCGGGTGAGCAAGTGCTTTTTGTCGTTTGGACCCGGTTTTGGAGTAAATACTCGGGTGGGTTCAGGGACTGGAAAGCCTGTTTTTCCTCAGCTTCAAATAGAGTGGTTTTGCTTGTATATATCAATATCACTTCTTTTATTACTTCAATTCAAATAGATTTCATTTACTATAGATGACGACTCTGCTCCCATCAAATAAATATAATAAATAAAAAAGAGCAATGACATAAGTAAGAGATAAACTTGAGATAAAATCTGTAAAATTTTAGTTTTTTAATAAAATATTATCTACTTATTCTATGAGTAAACCTTAAACCCTAGATTTTTTCTTACCTAAACTGCCAATTATGTAGCCTGGTAAGGAACTACAATAGAAAGTATTGATATCATTTTTCAATAAAAAATAAATTGATATCATTTTTCAATCAAAAATAATTCTGACTTTTTTTTACAGTAAACTATAAAAGTATATAGGAAATATCCAAATTGTTTGTGCTCCTCCTCCCCTACACAAGAAAAAAAAGTCATTCAATTCAGTGCCAACCTATAAAAAGCATTTTAGCAGTTGATAGAGATAGAGAATCTAATGTCGTGTTCAACTGAGATTAATCAGCGTCATTTGAACATAAAATTCTGCAGAGACACTCTTTTGTCCCAAATGGTCCATCCATAAAGTGAGGAAAATCTTTTTTTTTTTCTATGTGAAATAATTATTTTCAAGAATCAAATGACTTGGGTACAGAGAAAAAATTACAGGTTCCAACTTTGAAAGACAAACAGCGATATTTTATGGTATAAAATATTAAAAATATTAATAACCGTATTTTTTAGGCCTACAGCTTCATTAATTAGATCATAAACAATCACTCTTTTATCGTTCTGAAACCTATAAAGCAAACTTGTTTTTATTGGTTGGAAGGACCGACTTGATCCGGCTTTGTTTCTTTCATTCGTGGAGCGAGAGCTCTGACTTTTTCGCTCTAATGGCGATCCGGAAATGATTAAAACGACGAAACAAGGATGAATAATCAAAGCAGGCGTATCTTTGAATTCCGAGAATTAATATCTCTGCTTGCTGCTCACATTATGGGTTCCAAGTCCAGGAGGGGTTTTTCATTTTCTTTCCATTCGCCCACCCTTTTTTTTAGAAGTTACAGAGGTCGTGTGCAGGGAAGGGAATTAATTGCGTGCTTGCGGCGGATCTCGTTCTGGGTTTATCCGGAATTCGAGACCACGACTCGTCTTCCTGGCCTCTTCCCACAATAAATTCCCATCTAGGAAAATTAAGAAGATCGAACGATCGGAGGAGACCCCAAAAAAAAAAAAAAAAAGTAATATTAATAGTCGAAGAATCGTGGAAGGATAAGCAAGACGACGACCGAGATGTAGACGGTTGACTTTTCCGTATCTTTCTTCGTCCATCCATTGACGATGTGAGGGAAGACCTTGACTGCGGCTTTCGCGGTCAGATAAGCTAGTTTTCCTTCAGCCGTTAAAAGTTTGGCCTCCTGCGCATTTAAAAGATCCGTCCGTGCGTTCGCGGTTTTTGTCTCGAGAGGAACGGGACAACGGAGGAGAAGTCGATCGATGCCGTAAAAAATGGCGGAAAACGGCGAATTTGGGAGAAAAATGACAAGAAGGAGTTGGAGAGCAGGAGGTACAGAGAGGTACCAGTTCCCGGAGACAAAGAGTACTACTTGCAGACGAATTAAGAAGGGCCTTGTCATGGTAGTTAATTACTGTGTGTCATCGACATGGGAGTTTTAGGGGGTCCCCCACAGAGACAGAGAGGCCACTTGATGCAGCCCCGCTGCTGCCATTTTCTGTTTTCTTCTCAGAAGACAATGTTCAGAGAGAGGATGATGGACCTCGAGTTCTAATTGTCGTGGTGATGAGGTTACCAGCTGATGACAACCATTAAAGGGCCACCCCAAGCTGGGATTAGCTACTTGTGTGGTAGAGACGAGATTTGGATAAGCTTGATTTCTGCATTTCGCTTTCCCACCAAAGAAGCCATGCCCATCTTCCTCAACCCACTACCCGATGTCATAATAATTGTTTAAACTTTAATTTGAATGTGACTAATGATCTGCAGTAATTAATCATAAAGTTGGCGAGTCATGGCTTCACCTTTCACATTAGTGAAAAGTGTTGGGTTTATGTTGAGTGCTAAGGGTTGTACTAAATAAAACAAAAAAGCATTTCTCTTTTTTTTTTAAAAAAGGGTTCAGTGCTATCCCAAAATGAGCCATTAGTACCCATTATTAGTCAATAATATGAGTTTAATCATTTTTATTATATTTTTCAATGCAAGACTTTGGAATTTGAACTGTTTTCTCTGAATTTGATTTGCAGTTACATTAGGAAAAAGAAAAAAAAATAAGAGATGGGTTTGATGTTCCTATATGCATTAACATGGGGTTATATACCCCTTCAAGTGAAGAGCCCATCAACCATTCACTTAAGTCAATTTCTTTTCACCAAATAAGATTCATCAAATAAAAAACCGCACAAAAGTTTCCTGTAATTGTTTGCAGTAACAAATACATCTATTTGTGAATCATGTACTTTAACTATTTTGAGCATTTTCAAACAGGACAAAAAATAACAAGCAACTTGAAGAAAGACGGTTGGATTCCAGCCGAAGAAATATAAATTCTTTCTAAAATGAGAGAATGAAATGCATGGACTTCACTCAGTTACGTACCGCCGTAAATCTTGGAGTCGGTCACAAATGTCATGCTCGAGTGAGATCATTTGATGACTTCAACCTTTTATTGAAAAGAAAATGTATGCTTTAATTTGGTGGGTTCATTAAGATTTGAACTAAGAAGATGCATCTGCTTGATAATCAAACTAGTTTAATTTATAATAAACGGAGAATCTTACTTTTTTGTCATCAACTTGCAAGTTCCAAGAAGCATGTGGTAACCTGGTAGGTAAGGGGCTTTGAACCTTTACTAATTTATTGTAATACTTTATAATTAAGGTGATTTGAATCTTTACTAAATTATTTTAACAATTTATTTTAGGGTGCTTTGAACCTTGATTAATTTATTTTGGTGGGTACTAGAGGATTCAAGTCCTATGTAACTCGCAAATGAAACAACCGAAAGAATTAAATTTGGTCTAAGTTGCAAATATCGAGGGAATGAGGACGCACGAAATGGAATGTTGACAGAGAAAATTCAACTTTCAACTAAAGAGCTCAATTCCATTTTGGTTTTGATTTAGCTTTTCGATTATTATGAATGTAATTAAATCCAGCAAGTTAATATATTTTAATTCGACTATAACTGAAGGTGAAGATCACCGATCACTCTTAAAATTAAATATTATTAAAATATTAGATAACTTTGTGTTGTCGTATGTAGGAAAATAAATTTCATCTTTGTGTTGGTAAATATTATTAGCAAATGCATTCATTTTTTTATATATCTTCTGGAATTTCTCATAAATTTCATCTTGTTTATCTCAATTGTTGAATATTGAGTGGTGATAACGGTACTGCCGAATATTACTGTTAAGGTTTACACCGTGACATGGCATCTTCATTGGCAGTCGAGATAAGAGTTAAAGTAGGAACTATCTACCTATTTTTTAGGTAAACCTAAAACCTAGACCTTATTTGCACTACCAACTAGGCTGTAGCAGGTGAACCACAACCACATCATGACGTAAAAACTCACATTACTGAAATCATTTTAAATTCAATTTTAGAATAATGGGAAACTCTGCTCTCCGTAATGTAGAACTTGAAATAAACTAAATACAATTTGAAAATGCCTTCTACTTTAAAAAAAAAGAAAAAAATAAAAAAGCACAACTTAGATTGGGTACAATTTTTTCATCTTTTGAAACTCTCATACCCTTGTTTTTAGAAAGAAAAATTATTTCAGGACTTCCATGTTTTACTATGAGGTTTTACATCCTGATAGAGTTTAGGGTCACCTATAGAGTAACAAGATAGATCTTTAAACTTTCACACAAAAATATGATCGCATATCACCACTTTTTTTTTTTTCAAAAAAAAAAAAAAAAACTTGCTACTAACTTGGAGTGTTAGTGCTTCACTACCCAAAGTATGACAATACCTCAAACATCCTTTTTTATTCAATCATTTAAAGTTGACCTTGTTGTTCCTGTCCTAATAAATTGTTCGATTCATAAACGAACCAGAAAATGTTCTAATTATTGCATAATTGGATTGAAACAGGCCCATTTGATTCAATTTTAATGACACTAATCTTAAACCACAAAGAAACCAAATAAAGAAGATCATCAACAACATTTCTCTCCTATCGTTTCTTATTGACAAGAGCATTCCCTATATACTCCTTAATAGGAACTATATATCCTCACAAACCCCCTCGTTGTTAATAATATTCTATTGTAATTAAAATAAGTAATTTCTTAGTGTAATAACATATTTTCAAACTCCATAGTAGAATAAGTTAATGTATATTAAATAAGGTTTAGGTACACCAGGGTTTAAGGTTTTGAATTTAAGTGTTGAGTTTTAGAGCTTAATGTTGAAGTTGAACAACTAATAGCAAATCTTTTGAAAAAAACAATTCAGCATTCAAGACCTCTATCTTTTTCCAAATTGGGGGCCCTTCTTCACGTGTCTTATTCCTTTCATTTTTTTGTGCTGTTGGTAAGATTCCGTGTCTCAAGACAGGGTTTAGGGTCCACAACCACAGGTCCCCAAAGTCAACAAATTTTTGCAACTTGTTGTGGAAAAAGAATTAAAGAAAAGGTCCGGGATTGAAAGATAAGTCATACGGCTTATAAAATATCTTACATTATCACAATACTTTCTGATTGGGGAGGTTATGTGTGCTGTCCAAGACTCCAAACATAGGGACTAACTGTACTTTAAAGCTTTTTACTCTTGCCCGGACAAATAGGGTATGCTTATAATCTAGTGTTTTTTGCTCATTACTCATTATGTCTTCTCAACTACAAAGGCTCCATTTGGACTCTTAGGATCGAAAAAAATTATTCTTTGGAATAAATAAAAACTTATAAATAAAACATGGTTAGATGCAGTAAACTAAAACATTGTACAAAATAATATCTTAAAATTTTGAAAATGATATTTTTTTAAAAAAATCTTTGAGCTATATGGAGCCAAGAAATGAGCCTTATTTTGTAACTGGACAGTTTTTTTAACATTTCTACGTCATTTTGTAAATCTTAAATAAATAAAAAGCTAAAAAATATTTTAAAATTTTTTTTTTCTTTGAAATTAATAAATTCTTATTCTTTTAGAAAATAATTCAAAAAATTAAAGAGTAATGTTAGTTACGCTTATGCTGCAATACTTATTTGACAAACAATAGGAAAACTTAAAAAAATAATAAAATAATTTTTTTATTTAATAAACTTCTAAATTCTAAAGGTTAAACCCTAAACAACTCTATTTATATCATATATGTAAAAAAAGTACTGTACATATAGGTGCATCTAGCATTTTCCTTGAATCCTTTGGAAGGTCGAATGTGAAGCTGATCGACCGAACGGGTTCCGGTTCGGGTCAGAGGAGAGGCGAAGACCGGCGACGTCACCAACGAATACTGCTGTGTCGAGTTACCGATTCCCTCTCTCCTTCTAATCGCCCACGTGCGTCTGAAAAATTAAAAAAAAAAAAAGAAAAGAACGAAACCGACTTGCGGGAAGATGAAATCGGAAACCACTGCGAAGTGACACCTAAAATTAAAATAATGAAGACAAAAAAGTTTCCCGGTTCAATGATTCATGAACCGTTCCCTCCCTCCCCCCGCCCCCCCCTATATCTTGCTCTCTTCTTCTTCCCCTTTCACCGAAAATTCAAATTCCATTCTTTCGCTGCTCTCTCTCTCTCTCTCTCTCTCTCTCTCCTTTCTTCTTCTTCATCTGGTTATACTGTTATAAAACAACAGAGACCCGGGTTTGGACTGTGGATTCCAGTAGAGATTTGATACGAAATGTTGGGGGAGTGCGATGAGTCGGATTACCAGATGCTGGAGTTCATTCGGCGGCATCTGTTGGAAGAATCGGACCAGCCGATGATGAGTTTCCCGCCGGTGATGAGTCCCGCGGCGGTGCCCGATTTTTCGAGCTTCGGAAACAAAAGCGACGGTCTTTACCCCTGTCCGGCGGAGCTTACGGTGAAGGAGGAAGACGTTTTTCTGTGCGGGGTTGTTCTCGACGAGGGGAATGGTGATTGGTGGGTCCCTTCTCTCACTTCTCTCCCTTCCTCACCCGAGTCTTGCGTGTCTCTCGAGTCTCCGAGAGCGATGCCTGCTGCCGGCGTGAAGCCGGAGCCGGTGGAATCTCCGGCGGCGGGGCAGGAGAAGGGGAAGCATTACCGGGGGGTGAGGAGGCGGCCGTGGGGGAAATTCGCGGCGGAGATTCGCGACCCGGCGAAGAACGGCGCCCGGGTTTGGCTCGGGACGTTCGAGAAGGCCGAGGACGCCGCCATGGCTTACGATCGGGCGGCTTTTCGGATGCGCGGCTCCCGCGCGCTGCTCAACTTCCCACTCAGGGTCGGCTCCGCCGGCCAATCCCCGACCCCGGTGCCGTCGAAACGGGCGTCGCCGGAGCCTCTGTCCTCCGCCGGCGGCCCATCCAAGCGCACAAAGAGGGGAGCCCAATCGGCGGTACCAGTTCAGGCCGCCGCCTAGAATACCGGATTCTTTCCCGGTTGTTTGTTGTTCATATATATGTGAATTTCTCTGGTAACTACTTCAATAGAATCTCGTTTACAAAATTAAGGTTCCCTCTAAATCAAGATAGCAAATAATATAAATGGAAACTCAACCAAAAACCCCGTTTAAAATACTTCTAACATGTTTCCAACAAGACGAAAAGAAAGAAGAAATAAAAAAAACAAAAAAAACACCCACACACACAAGGGCATGCTCCCTTGTATGACCATTGAGAATTTTTAATTAATAGTTTTTCAGCACATCAATAAATATACTTGGAACGTGTCACTAATATAAAACCTTTTGTCATGTTTTAAAAGAGGATAGTAGGGTGGACAAGCGGCAATCCGAATTAAGTAAACAATTTTGGCTTCTTACACTAACAGTAACGATCGGACTTACGTATGAACCGATAACATGGTGTGAATTCTATAAGGTTTTTGTTGTTTGGTGATGACCGCTCAAGCCTAGACCCTTCTCGCCTAGACCCTTCTCTTGCCGACTTGTAAGCTTGGCGTGCCATAAAAGTATCCATGGAACCAGAAGCCACGAAGCTCAATGAGGAAGTAACTGAAGGACGATATTTTCTTAGTCTATCAAGTTGACATGTCGACGATTGACTTTTCTCCATCTTCATCTTCGTCCATGGACAATCTGGAACCACCTTGACCTCCGGCGTCGCAGTCGAATAGGTTGGTTTTTGGCATTCCAGTCTCCCTCGTGGATCCAGCAAGCAGAAACGATCTTATCCCTGATGACACACTGAGTCGTGACGCACGCAGTAACAGCGAGGCCAGTGGAAGCTGACGGCGACGGCACCACCATGGAATCGAAGTCGAATGGGCATTAATGGCGGTAATACACACTAGTTGCACAAGGAGGGGTCTTTCTCGTATGTTGATGGATTTGACTTCTGATGGCCAAGTGTTCGGATATGAAGAAAGAGAAACATAAACTAAAAGATGAGGCGGTTTCTGAAAGCAGCAGCAATCTCAAATTATCAATGTTTTAATTTTGTGGAGTAAAACAACAATGTTTTGTATTGCACAATGTACGAGGCCTGTGAAGGTAAAAAATAAAAAAAAAACAAATTAATATCTGCGAGGATTTCGATGCCTGGTCTAATTATGTTTTAACTCCAGAACCACTCAAATGGCTGGAGCTCGCATGTTTTGTGATAAAAAACACAAGTTGATGCAATGACAGTGTTTTTCAACGCCAGAATGCTGCAAACTAAAACGGATGTATCTGGCAGCAGGTAGCGCATGAAGACCGCCAATATGAATCCGAGCCGCTCCAACTACTTCTCTAAGACAGCGGAGGTCGCCTCCTGCATTTCAAATTTTCAACCATTAAAAAGATCATATCAAGTTCGGTCAAAAGCAAACAAAGAAAAAAAAACAAGGAATATAATTAACCATTGGTTAACTCCGTTGTCAAATCCCCTTTTCCCAAATTTCCGTTCATAATGATGTCCATTGGTAAAACATTTGTAGTAGGTTTTTTCTTCAGTAGGGAAAACGAAATATACATTTTTTTTATTTAGGTGAAGTCATGGGAGGGAAAAGCCTTGTAACTGAAAGAACAATGGGTATCACCGACGGGGACTTGGCTTCCAAAACATAGCACGGTCATACCCATTTCAGATGGCTACATATCAATCAACAAAAAGAAGTCGTATTGCTCTTTGCAGTAATTTAGAAAAGCCACATTACATTCACAGAAAGCATGAGAGATTACCTCTTTGGCCGGATTCGATCTTCCTCATACTCCATCACTCCTCCAGGTTCAGAGTAGATCTCATCATGCCCTCGTAATTCCAAGTCTGCCTGCTTACATTGTACTTCTGCCACAAGTAAGTAAGACACATCGACTAACATATCCAAAATTGATAAGCAGTATTCTGCATAAATTTGTCTAAACGGAACTCTACCAAAAAATGATCAACAGATTTTTCTTCACACAGCTAATACTAAATTGAACTTCATCGACTAAAAATATCTTAGGAGTTTATCTAAATAAAAAACTTTTTTTTTTTTTGAGGAAGGTGATAAATAAAGAACTTTTTTAACACTATGATATAAAGTAGAGTTCCAAAAGAACATGAAAAGGAGTTGCCAATTATCACCATAGCCATTTCCTCATGCCATCGCCAGAACTATGTCATGCTCAGCAACATGAATCATTGATCCCCATTATTAAATTCATCATTCGGTGCAGTTATGCCAAACTTGAAAATGTCTATTAACCAAAATTTTCAGATTTTTTATCTCAGTGACAGGTTTTATTCTTCTTAATTCAGCTTTGTGTTTAGTTAGAAAGGACAGGAATTGAGTTCCTTATGGCACCAAAAAGAATAACCTACTCAGCACCAAAATGATTCTTATCACTAACATCTTATTCCGACTTTATATTAAATGTATAAAAATTTAGTTTTCAAGCAAACACAAACTCTTAAATAATTCTCATGTTGTTTCATACGATGACACAGACAAAAGACCCACTCAGAGGGAGCTATTTGCATTGCGTTACAGACCGGATATATGACCAACCTAAATGAACAAAAAAGGAAAACTGCCTAGAGCTTAACTGACCTTGAGGGACTTCTTCACGTCTTCGACCTTGTCTTCAAGTTCCTTCCGATGTTTCTTGTGTATCTCTCCCATTGTATCAGCCCATTTGATCTTCTCTTGAATTGACATGAGTAAATTATCTGAAGTGGACAACCTGAATATTCATCAGCAGCTGTTAGCCTCACCATAATTTGTCTACCTATAATCTATCCCGTTTTCTTCAATTCCACATACATCCATAACATTGTTCCTAATATTGTTAAGAGAACAAAATGGTTGATCATGTGAAAAACCTTGACAGATGGTTCACCCCTGCATACCTATGGATTTAATATGATGATTTCACCAATTAACCAAAAAACAAAGCACTCTATGTAATAATAAAGCAGTATCGTTATATTAATTTGGTACGATCATTTATATAAAACGAAGGATTTACCAAGACGCTAGTGTCTGTATCATGCCAGCAAGCTGTCCAGGTCTCAAATCTCTTCCTGCCGCAAATTGCACCTACAGTTCAACACAAAGAAAGTTGTTAAATCAATTTTAGGTTTTTCTGCATTAACATTAGCAGGGAAGAATGTTGAAAACCTGACCTCAAAGCATCTGCGTAGCTGATCTAGCTTTCCCCTTACTATTCCCTACAAAACAAAACAATGTAAAAAAAGGTCATTTATAACTGTAGGGGAATCACTACACCAGAGGGATGAGGCCTGCCTCTCCTTTTTCTTTTTAAATTTTTTTCTTTTTTAATATTGACGATAACTGTTTTAGTCAATGCTTTGAAAGCAAACACAGTAGACATAAGAGTAGTAGGCCTGCCGCTTACTCTCACTGTTAAATGCGAAAATTAATCTACTGAAAATATCCAAATGTTACGAACCCCAATTTTCTTACTATTTAAACCTGGGTGCAGGTTCATATTTATTTTTCTGAAACTATGAACCGAAAGGAAACGGCTGAGTCGTATCAGATTGATGGGGTCCCTTTATAGAAGGATAAGTCTACCCCGAACTCCACCCAGGAAATTAACATTCTAAGTCAACCTGGCTGAGTCATAGAACCACGCCTTGAACTCAGTCCCCCAGGACTGTTGAACTTAACTTCTGTATTATGCACTCTTTGATGTTATATCAACTAAATTTATCACAATTTGGCCCCAAACTGTGCACTATGTAGGGGAATTTCTACATTCTCTACCTCAATGAATCATTTTCTTCTGCATTCAAAAAAAAAAATATAAAATATAAAACATAAGAAAAGAAAATAAAAACTAGTACAAAATGATAGTCCCGCCAAGCTTTCAATCTCAACATAATCAACACTTCCCTAACACCACACACAAAGTGTTCTTTCTCCAATAATTCAATGCATCTTCTTAGTTAGAGAGTGGAGATCGAAAAAAGATCCTAATATTATTCTTATTTATTTGAGAGGCTCATCAAGAAAAAACAAGATATGTTGCTCAAGCTGGCCTACATCCTCAAAGGGAGACATAGCTACAATAGAATCTTTGCCAAAGAAAAACATATCAATAATTTGTGAGGAACAATAAAGAAAACTTAAGGAGAACTTACCGCATACATGCACTCATTAATTAGAAAATCCTCCAGCTCGCGTACATTTGTAACATCAAGTTCTTGCATCAACTGATCATAAGACAATATCTGATAACAAAATAACAAATAGTCTTTTATTTGTGAGGTGCACTCTACAAGGTTGAGATCAAACTTCAAATGCATAAAAGTCTTTTTCTTATAAGGGCACTGAAATGCTTAAATAAAGACTAGAGACGACTACGGGACCAACTGTTCAACTACATTACGTTGCATGAAAATAAATGGAAGTTTAGCTCTAAAAAGAGGAGATAGCTGCTGTGGCCAGATAATTTTTTTTTTTTGAAATGTTGAAACTTTTATTACTAATAGTTTACAGTAAATATACATTGTACTTCTAGAAGACTACTTCTATTGTGAAACTGTTAATGAGTGACCCACAGACAGGGCGACCATGCCGACCCCTGCTTTTGCTAGTTTATCCGCTAATGAATTAGCGACCGCGGTACTGCATTCCATGCTATCCTCCAATCCTTGGTTAAATCAGCCACCTCATCAAACAAGTCCTTTAACATCCATGGAGCAGATCCCCTTTTCTTAGCCCAACCAATAACTACTTGAGAGTCCCCTTCAACCTCCACAGGAGCACTGAATTCACTGTTTATAATTTTTAAGCCCGTCAACAGAGCCTTTGCCTCAGCAACATTGGAACCACAAAAACCCGGTGGTCCAGAGAAAACCCTGAGGATCTCTCCAGCCTGGTCCCTTATCACTCCTCCAACTCCTGCCTAACCCGGATTTCCTTTTGCAGAACCATCGAAGTTTAACTTTATGTTAGGAGGTGTAGAAGGCTGTCATTCCAACATTTTGGGAGGTGGCTTAGGGTTCGTTAATAAAATCACTTTTTGCCAATACTTCCTTATCACTGCTATGGGAAGTGGGGGAAGCCCTTTGAAACTTTGAATCCATTTGATCGCGTTGCGGATTGCCATTTCAGTGACTTTACCGACAGTACTGATCTTACTTTCAAAGACTACTATTTCTTTCCATCCACAATCCCCATAAGACCGCTGGGATAGTTGCTTTCCACAAAGTTTTGCCCCAATAAGGATGAGGGGATTGAGGCCACTGCTCCAAAACTTGACTCAATTTTTCTGGTATGCAAGTGCTCACCCTGAATTTTTTTCTCATCCCCTCCCAGACCTGACAGCTGAACTTGCAGTGTAACAACATGTGGTTACTGGATTCTTCCTCCTCATTGCAAAGGCTGCAAGTGGAGCTGATTAATATCTGTCCCCTTTTGACAAGTTCTTGACACGTGAGTATCTTTTCATGAGCAACTGCCCAAATAAACTGCTTGACTTTTGCAGGGGCAATTAGTTTCCATGCAGTTGTTATCCCACTGTCAATTAGAGGCTTCCCTCTTTGAGACAACTTGTAGAATGACTTTACCGAAAAGGTCCCATCAGTGTTAGGCACCCAAATGATTTCGTCTGATCCCTGATTTGGTCTATAGTGGTCCCCTAGCAGCTTTAAAAGACATACCAATTCCTCTAATTCATCCTCTTGTAAGCCCCTTCGAAACTGAAAATCTCTATTATCTTCTTGCACAGATCCAAGAACCTGCTCTAATGTAGAATCCTTGTTCCTGGTCAACTAATATAGCTTGGGGAAAGTCTCAGAAAGACGCCGGTCTCCCAACCATAAGTCTTCCCAGAAACGAACTCTCGTACCAGCTCTTACATGAAACCTCAGAAATTTTCATACTTCCGGCTCAATCTTTAAAATCTCCCTCCACAGATTGGAGGCTTTTGCTGCGGATGTTTTCTTAGGCAACCAAGAAAGGCTTGCCTTGCCATACTTTCCATCAATGACTTTTCTCCACAAAGCATTCTCCGTTGTAGAATATCTCCATACCCATTTGGCTAGAAATGCATTATTCATTTCTTTTATGTGCCTTATACCAAGTCCACCCTCCTCCTTTGGCCTGCATACTGTGTCCCATTTTACTAACGGGTATTTGAATTGCTCAGTTGTACCTTTCCATAGAAATTTTCTCTGAATTGCCTCTAGTCTTGATGCCACACTCCCAGGGCACTTCATTAGTGATAGATAAAAATTCGGGATACCACCCAAGGTGGCCTTAATTCGCTGTGGCCAGATAATTGATCTTCCTTTTTAAAATAATCTTTGACAAAGTTATCATGTTTAAGTGAATGGAAGAACAGAAAAGCAAAAACAAAGAGATAGGAGCAAGAGCTGAGAACTGATGCACCATGATGCAATGTAAAAATAAGAAATATAAGATGACTTCGAGAAAAGGAAAAAGAATGCTTAAGAATCTAAAGAAACATCAACTAGCTAAATCTCCACCAGTCTTCTTGAGTTAAGTGACTTGACAAAATGTCATGTACACCCCCCACTTATGAGCTGGATTAATAAAAAGCAAGAGTAGAAACAAACGAATATGCTTAACAGCATAATAATTGCAGTGCATTTTAGTTTTTCACTAAAAACATTTTCTTTAAAAATTATTACGAAAGTTGAAAATAAAAAAAGAGGAGAACTAAAGAATATGCCTAATAACATAATAATAGAAGAACAATTTTGTTCTTTGCTTAATAATTCCATTTTAAAATAAAAATTTTCAAAATGAGAAAGATTTTGGGCCAATGAGTTTGGCAAATTCATATAGGATGACACATTTGCTTCATCTATAACAGTACATACTATCAAAATGATGTCCTAAGGTCAGGGAAAGAAGTCATAGAATTTCTGATGACAAGGGATAATAACTTCCTCATAGTTTGCTAGCAGACAACCCCTAGAAAGCATCTGAAAAGTCTACTCTGATAGAATGTCATTAGGTCTAGGGCCAAATAACCCATGTATTACAGAAAAGCACCTAATAGCTTCTCTCAATGCTAAAAAACTTTAGCCTACAACCAGGGAGGAGAAGAAACTTCTATTATAGAACTTGTTAGTGACACAATTTAACAAAGATTAAACTCAAGAAAATCCTCCACACAAATTAAAAATGCTTCTTAGCTTTAGTTAACGAATTTATGAGAAAAATATTAAATTGCAACATGCTATTGAGTGACTGTTTTCATGGTGGCTATAGTTCATTCCCCAATTAGTTTCTAATTTTACGTTGCTTGGGTCACAAGACCAGTTGCCACTTTGGCCATGGATGAGAGAATAAGTATTATCAGGAATAATCCCACACAATTTAATGTCTGGGAACATCATCTGATTATTAATAGGATAACAGCCTCCTATTCTCAGCCATACAACTTGGGATGGAGCTTAACCCAATTTTAGCAAACCTAGGATCAGTCAGTGTTCGCTATTTTCTTCTTTTTTCACCTTACATTTTATCATAGTGTATAGAGAGAAGATAACTAAGCCCCAGTTGCTATATAAGAGAGAATCAAATTGTGCATGTTCATTTCCAGCCCAATTAGAAAGTCAAAGAATGTGAAGTAAAGAGATGAAGCTTGAAAAACAAGAGGGCATCTTAGAGAAGGCTTCATAAGAAAAGTAAGTACATCCAGAATTTCTTAAGTTGGTGAGAAGCTAACCACAAGGCAGTAAAAATTTAAAATGGCTGCGACAAGTGTAAAAGCTTTAACTAAGTTCCTTTAATTAGTATTTATCGGAGGGTCATTGGTTTTTTCTTTGCGAACGGATAATTTTCTCAAGGGACAAAGCGACAAAACTAAGAAAAAGGGTCCATTAAATAAGAAGTTGAAGAGAGGCCTTTTCGATTCCTGACACATGAGCAAGAGTGTTGACTGAATTTTCTATGAGTCCACTCAACTGCAGTGGATCTTCTAAACCAGTACACCTCATTACAGAAACAAAACAAAAATATATATATATATATAGATACTATAATTACAAATTAAAAGAAAATGCATTTAGAAAATTCAGTTGTACTAACACTAAATTATAAAGGTCACCCAATAATCTACCCCCAGTTAATAACTTGACTAAAGAAAATCTAACAAAAAATTTACATGAGAACAACAGCTGGGCAATCATGAGTTGCAATCATATAGAATCTCTTTGTGAAGGTACTGAATCAGGTCAAATACATGTCTACTCTTAAGAGTAACAATTTCTTAGGATACTGAAACATTTTGTTAGAAACCTTGCATTAAATTGTGATAACAGTAACAAATGAACCTTATCTGTCTCAGCAAGGGTGAGCACAGTGAGTTGTTTCAGTTTGCGAACTTGATCAGGGACTAACGTAGGGAGACTGCCAGCATTGCCTGCCAATCACACAGATAAACCAAAATACTGAAATGGATAATATTGAAATAAAATGAAATACAAAAATAGAAATACAAGGAAAAAACCAAGTTAGACATAGCATAATCTTCATTTATAAGCCAAAAGAGAACAAAGTGAACATCTCTCATTTGGGCCTTCACTTTTTACTGCCTTGACCAGTATTATCATATTCCCAAGCTGGTACCTCACAACTGCAACCTATTCTGTAGATCCTAGCATTTGTTCAGTAAAAGCTGCTTGCTAATTTCAAACCAAAAAAAAAAAAAAATGAAGGAATCTACTAGTTTTAGCAATTTGTTCACTTCTACTCGATTGGTTAAACAAAACAGAGCAAAATCAAGAGTAAGCGGAATTGAAGCTGAAGAATTTCAACATTCACAATAAACACAGCTCATGTCTTTTTTTTTCAAAAAATAAAATTTGAATGAAACAACTGTGTTAGATCATGGTTGAAGCACGATAGGAGTACTTGACAGGAGGTTGACCCTAAAGTCAAGCATTAGGCAACACATAAAGATAGCATGAGCAAGCCAACTATCTCTCCCAAATGAAGTTATTGATGTTCCACAATTACATCTCACAAACAGCTGGGAACCAATTGTTTACAGTATATTATTAGCTGACAAAAGCCTCACTTTTAAATAAAACTAAATTGCTCGTAACCTGGCAAGTTCAAACAGTAGAGCTTATCATTCAAAACTAAAAAATAGAGCTGTGAGTCTACTGCAGCAATATATGAGACCACAAAAAAGGAATCCTACTCAAATTGTAAAATTTTTGTCCTATATTAAACTTCCACAATAATTATCCATGTAAAGATAAACAGATATTTTTGTGGCAAAAGAAAATAATTTTTTTTAAATGGTGATGCTTTTATTAGATTAGAAATAAAGCATAGTACAGCAGTGCAACAGGTAGAAAGCAGTGATATAAGTAAGATACAGTAGTAATACAACTGAGGCCATGGAGGCCTCCTTTTGGCCTGTCAAGAACTAAATGAGATCTGTCACCGAGTTGGCAATGGCAAGGCCTGCCTTAACAACACCTGCTTTTGCCAACTTATCAGCCACAATCAATGCCTCGAATTGGTACTTCGCCATGTTTTTTACTCATGAGCATCAAGAAACACAAAAAAATGCACGTGCCTGGACTATCTTGGTAATTGGCCCATATAATGCTTACGAAACATCACATTAGACTCCAGACTGCAAAATATAGTCCTGTCTAGACATTCATTCCCTTTCGCTCGTAGCCACTTTGAGATCTCAACATTCCAAAATTTTCATTTTTAGCTGAAGTTTTCTTTTCTAATTGAACTTTTTCTTTTTCTGAAACAAAAAATATAGCAAACAGTGACAGTTTTGCAGCTTTTGCATTGCATCACCTGCAGAAATGATAAATATGAGAAAGACCTTAATTGTTTCATTTTATGTCGGCTGAAAACTCTTATAGATCTTGGCTTACTGCCCACTGGCATTTCAGTGGAGCTCAAATGATATGATACGTTTCACTCAAAGATTTGGATATAACATTCACTAATTTGGCTACTCTCAGTTGAGACAATGTTTTCCTGTTCAAGTTACCTTGGTTTTGAATCCTGAAATCTAACGACTAAATTATGGCAACCTTCTGAATGCATGTGCTGTCAATAACCATGAGTTGAAGCGCCAATGCCAAATCAACCACATGACAACAAAATCCCCATGCATGAGTATAGTATAATTCACCACCCTTTAGAAATACACATACTTAAGGATTTCTCAGTCTTAACCAAAAAAATTAATAAGAGATATTAACGGTCAATGACAAGCATCTCTTGTAACTTGCATGCAAGAATGTGATTCAAGTAGATGTATACTCACTCTTGTAATCACTCCAGGTTCCATGAGCAAACAAGCGAAGCACATCAAGAAACATTGAATATTCTGTGCCTTGAAGCTGCATAATAAAAGAAAATTACTTGAGTTAGAGAGCAATAGTGTATCATTAAGACTGGAAATCCAATTCTGATGGAAAAGAGATTATGTTTTACTACTTACGCCATTAGCATGAATATAAGAATCTCAGAAATCCTTGATATGAACTACAGGACAACAGATTTTCTACAATCTTCCCTTGGCATGGGAACTTACGTCCCAAAATATTTTGTCGTGTGACAGGCAGTTTCCATTACTACACAAACCATACAACTCCATACTTGAATAACCTAGCTATTGATTATCTGAATATCTGCATTATTCAGTATAAATTTTTACCATCTTCAGCATAAAAAATCTCTAACAGACTGACGGATATGTCTTTCCATGAACCATAACCCAACCATTCTAACAAGGACTTAAATAGCATGAGTCTCGAGAAGATTTAAAAATTAGTCTGTAGACAATAAGCAGTTAATAAAATACAGAACACAGACTACTTGTTCAGAATCCGCGCTAACCTCGGTCACGTTTGGAACAGATAAAATTTCAGAAAACGCGAAAAGGGAAGAATGCGAAGTTGCTTGGACGATAACATTCGTGAGAGAGCCTCCTCTGAGATTCTCCGCTTGCTTTACGAAGTACTCGATTAGCTCCTCCTGCTTCTGCTCGATATCCATCGAATACTATTATTTTACACAGAGTTTAAAATTAAAATCATGAAATCGCCAAACCCATTTACCAAAACTCCTGGAAAACCCGATTCTGTAAAGGAATAAAAAGAGTCAATCTCGTCAGCTTCTCGTCTCCCTCACTCTCGATGTGATTCTATAAGGGGTTTCGAGAAGACCTCGAAAGGTAGAATGGTTGAAATCGTACAATTATGCTAAACTGCGCCTATCGGTAATGCTTTCATCGAACACGGTGCCACGACTCGCTTGAGTCGCTGCTCACTAGCCAGCTGGTGGCAATTAGCGCTTGAGTTTCATAATTCATATACAATATGTTTATATAAATGCAACTAAATAAATATCTTTTTTTCTACTTATAAAAATATCATAATTCATAACAACTCCTAAAATAATATAAATAACATATCTAATGTATCTACTTACTTGTCTATTTTTAGCTAGTTAATTTTTTAATAATACTTATTTTTCAAATAATCAATAAGTACTAATAATTAACTATTTTGAGTCTCGACTAAATTTTTATAAACATTTATTTTTATTAGCATTGATCAAATATTGATGATCATATAGCTTATTAGTTGTTGAATACTCATTTAAAAAAGTTAGGACAATGTTTCTTGATGTGTTTCCGCTTTGTTTCCTTAAGAGTAAAGACTGAAACGAGATTCTTCGATTTGTAGTGCGGACTGTGGAGCCCACGAAGTCCGGTGGGCTGCAAGATTCTGCAAATTTTTGAATCTTTGACTTTAAGCCACCTGGTCTCTTTTAGCTCTTTGTTCCTTATTATGTCCCCAATTTATCGATATTTACAATAATATTAAGAGCCTTAATAGAATAGCCAATATTATATCCTTCTACGTGACAATCCCATTGATGAAATTTCAGTGCAGTATTTTATGAAATTAATGATATAAGTAAATAGAAGAGTACAAATTTAAGTAGAAATAAAATAAATCTAAATTTATATTATATTATAATAACAAGGTTCTCCTATTTGGGCACTAACATTGTTACTTTCCCATCTAATGACCTGGCAGGCACAGTGTCAATACTCTCAAATTGAAGCTTGTAATATGAGAATTCGATGAAAAACACAAACTGAATGTTATAGGGAATTCGAAAAAAAAAAACTCAAATCCAAGAAGGTTGTAAGGGAATTTCACAAAAAAAAAACTCAAATTAAAGGCAATAATAAGGGAATTCAATGAATAACTCAAACTAAAGGCAAGTAAGTCAATTCAAACTGAAGACTATAGTAAGAGATTTCAAAGAAAAACCCTAAATAAAGGTTATAGTAAGGAAATCTGAAGAAAAACTCAAACTGAAGACTATAGAATGGAATTTGAAGGAAAAAACTCAAACAAAAGCCTATAATGAGGGAATACAAATAGAAAAAAAAAACCCTAAACTGAAGGCTATATGGAATTCGATAAAAAAAACACATATTGAAGGCTATAGTAAGGGAATTAGAAGAAAAACTCAAATTGAAGGCTATAGTAAGGTAATTCGATGAAAAACTCAAAATGAAGGCTATAGTGAGGGATATCGATGAAAAACTCAAACTGAAGGCTGTAGTAAGAAAAATTTGATGAAAATATCAGATTGGTGGCGAAGGGAATTTTAACAAAAACTTAGTCTAAAGGCTTTATTTCAAATAAAAGTCAAGTTAAAGGCTATAATAAGGGAATTAAACAAATAACTTAAACTAATGGTTATAATAAGGAAAATCAACAAAAAACTAAAACTGAATGCTATATTAAGGGAATTGGACATAAATTCTAACTAAAGGCTATAATACGTGAATCCGGCAAAAACTCAAAATGAAAGCTTTTGTACAAGAATTCAACAAAAACTCAAACTGAAGGCAATAGAAAAAGAATTTGATGAAAAATTCAATCTAAAGGTTATATTAAGGGTTTTCAAAGAAAAACTCAAACTGAATGTTATAGTAGGGGAATTCAAACAAAAAACATAAACTAAAGGCTTAAGGTGAGGGAACTCGAAAAAAAAAAAAACAAAAAACAAAAACTCAAACTGAAAGCTATATAGTTAGGGAATTCGAACAAAAATTCAAACTAGAGATTATAGTAAGAGTATTCGAAAGATAAACTCGAGTTGAAGGCTATAGTAAGGGAACACGAAGAAAAACTAAAACTTAATATTATTGTTATAGTTAAGGAATTCGAAGAAACCCTCAAACTTAAGGCTAGTAAAGGAATTCAAACAAAAACTCAAATTGGAAGCTATAGAAGGGAATTCGGGAAAAAATCTACTTGAAGGCTTTAGTAGGGGTATTCAAAGAAAAACTCAAATTGAATATGCTGCAGTAAGGGAATCCAATGAATAACTCAAACTGAAAGGTGTGGTAAGCGAATTCGAATAAATACTCAAACTGAAAGCTCTAGTGATGGATTTCGAATAAAAACTCAAATTTAAGGCAATAGTAAGGGCATTTGAAAAAAACACAAATAGAAGCGTAAAGGAATTCGATGAAAAACTCAAAGTGAATGCTATAGAAGGGAGGTTAGATGAAAAACTCAAACTGAAGGCTATATATAATAAGGGAATTTAACGAAAAACTAAAATTGAGGGCTATAGAAATGGAATTCAAACAAAAATCAAACTGGATGCTATTGTAAATTAATGAGATAACAAAAAAACTCAAGTTAAAAGTTATAATAAGCAAATTCGATGAAAAACTCAAACGGAATGCTATAGTAAGGGAATTCCAAAAAAACCTAAACTGAAGGCTATAATTAAGGGAATTCGACGAAAAAACTCAAATTAAAGGTCATAACAAATGAATTTGAAGAAAGACCCAATTGAAGGCTATAGTAAGGGAATTCGACGAAAACTCATAATGAAGGTTAATTTAAAGCTATAGTGAAGAAATTAGAAAAAAAAACTCAAATTGAAGGCTTTAATAAGGGAATTAGAAAAAACTAAAACTGAAGGCTATAAGGGAATTGGAAAAAAAATTCAAACTGAAGGTTATAGTGAAGGAATTGGAACAAAACTCAAACTGAAAGCTATAGTAATGGAATTCATCAAAAAAACTGGACCTTAAAGCAATAGTAAGGAGATTCGAAGAAAAACTCAAACTGACGGGTATTGTAAGGGAATTCATAGAAAAAAACTCAAACAAAAGGCTAGTAAGTGAATTTGAAGAAAACTCAAACTAAAAACTATAATAATATAATTAGACAAAAAAACTCAAACTAAATGCTATTATAAGATAATTAGACAAAAAACTCAAAGTGAAGGTTATAGTAAGGGAATTCGACGAAAAACTCAAACTGAAGACTATAACAAGGGAAGGAATTAAAAAAAATAAACTCAACCATAAAACTATATTAAGGGAATTCAAAAGTAACTCAAATACAAGGCTATTGTATGGAATTTGAACAAAAACTCAAATAGAAAAACTATAGTAAGTGAATTTGAAAAATATCTAAATCTAAAGGTTATAAGAAGGGATTTAAAAGAAAAACTCAAACTGAAGGAGTAAGGGAATTGGAAGAAAAATTCAAATTGGAGGCTATAGTAATGGAATTTGAAAAAAAACAACAAATTGAAGGTTATAGTGGGAATTCAAAGAAAATCTTGCTTTAAAGGCTATAGCTTAGAATTTGACAAAAAACTCAAACTTAAGGCTATAGTAATGGAATAGGACAAAAAACTCAAATTGACGGCCATAGTAAGGGAATCCCACAAAACTCAAATTGAAGGCTACAATAAGGGAATTTGTCGATAACTCAAACTCAAGGTTATAGTATAGGAATACGACACAAGAACTTAAACTAACAACCATGGCAAGGGAATTCCACAAAACTCAAACTGAAGGCTATGGTAAGAGAATTAGACAAAAAATTCAAGTTGAAGTCTATAGTAAGAGAATTCAACGGAAAACAAAAATTGAAGGCGAAGTATGGGAATTCGATAGAAAACGTAAACAAAAGGCTATAGTAAGGGAGTATGAACAAAAAACGCAAACTGAAGGCTAAAGTAGAGGAATTCGGAAAAAAAAACTCAAAATGAAGGTTATAGTAAGCAAATACGAAGAAAAACTAAAGTTGAGGGCTATAGTAAAAGAATTCGAACAAAGCTCAAACTGAAGGCTATATTAAAGAAATTTGACGAAAAACTAAAACAGAAGCCTATACTAAGAAAATTCTAAAAAAACTCAAACTGATGGCTATAGTAAGAGAATTCAGCGAAAAATTCAAACTGAAGGCTATAACAAGAGAATTCAACGAAAAATTTAAACTAAAGGCTATCTGTAAGGGAATTAAACAAAAAACTCAACCAAAGGCTATTGTAAGGAAATTTAATGAAAAAAAAATTGAAGGCAATAGTAAGGGGATTAGACAATAAACTTAAACAAAGGGTTATAGTAAGGGAGTATGGACAAAAACACAAATTGAAGGTTAAAGTAAAGGAATTTGGAAACAAAAAACTCAGTATGAATGTTATAGTAAGGGAATTCGAATAAAAACAAAAGTTGAAGGCTATAGTAAGGGAATTAGAACAAAAGCTCAAATTGAAGGCTTTATTAAAGAAATTTGGCGAAAAAATAAAACTAAAAGCTATAGTAAGGAAATTTGAAGAAAAACTCACACTGACGACTATAGTAAGGGAATTTTGCAATAAACTCAAATTGAAGGCTATAGCAAGGGAAATCAATGAAAAACTCGAACTGAAGGCTATTATAAGAGAATTAGACAAAAAACCTCAAACTGAAGGCTATAGTAGAGAAGTTCGTAAAAAAAAACTCCAACAAAAAGCAATAGTAAGGGAATTAAAAGAAGAAAAATGATATCAATACTTCCTTATTTTACTTTCGAGGTTTTACATGGTGACATGGTTACATAGTTGGCGGTCTAAATAAGAGAAAATCTAGGGTTTAGAGTTTACCAAAAGAATAGGTAGATAATATTTTATTAAAAAAATAAAATCTTGCAGATTTTATCTCCGAGTTTATTGACGCCCTCGTCAGGATGTAAAGTTTTGGAAGTAAAAAGCCACAATAATTATATCACGGCTCTTAAAAAAAAACTCAAACTGAAAGTTATAGTAAAGGAGTTCATAAAAAAACTCAAACAAAAGGCAATAGTAATGGAATTAAAAAAAAAAACTCTAACTAAAGACTTTAGTAAGATAATTCAAAAGAAAAACTCAAAATGAAGGTCATAGTAAAGGAATTCGAAGAAAAAACTCAAACTGAAGGAGATATAAAGGAATTCTGAAAAAAACACTTAAATTAAAAAGTAATGGAATTTAAAGAAAAACTCAAACTGAAGGCAATAGTAAATGAATTCCGAAAAGAATACTCAAATTGAAGGCACTGGTAAGGGAATTTGAAATAAAACTCAAACTGAAGGCTATTAGTAAAGGAATTTGGCGAAAAACTCAAATTGAAGTCTACATATAATAAGGGTATTTGACGAAAAACCAAAATCGAAGGTTATAGTATTGGAATTAGAACAAATAGTCTAATTGAAAGCTATAATAAGAGAATTTGACAAAAAAACTCAAACTGAAGGTTATAGTAAGGGAATTCAATGAAAAACTCTCACTGAAGGCTACAATAAGGGAATTACACGAAAAACTCAAGTTGAAGGATATAGTAAGCGAATTCGACGAAAAATTCAAACTTAAGGCTATAGTAAGTGAATCTGAAGAAAAACTCAAATTAAAAGTTATAGTATGGGAATTCAACAAAAACTCAAACTGAAAGATATAGAGAAGGAATTCTAAGAAGAAAGGTGATATAAGTACTGTGAAATATTACTTCGAGGGTTTACATCTTGATGTTGCGTCCACCTGACAAGGTAAGAGATAATCTCTAAGATAAAATCGGAAAGATTTTATTTTTTAATAAAATATTATCTTCCTATTCTATGGGTAAACACTAAACCCTAGATTTTTTGTAGCTTAAACCGCCAACTTTGTAGCCACGTCACCATGTAAAACCTCAATGTAAAATAATGAACTGATATCATTTTTCTTCAAAGAATAGCTTAAATTGAAGGTTATAATTATGGAACTTGAAAAGAAAAAAACTCAAATGGTGGAGTAAGGGAATTTGAAGAAAAATTCAAACTGAAGACCATAGTTAGAGAATTCGAAAAAAACTTAAACTGAAGGCTATAGTAAAGGAATTCGGTAAAAAACTCAAACTGAATGTATAGTAAAAGAAATCGAAGAAAATTTCAAATTGAAGACTAAGCGAATTTGACGAAAAATTGTTTAGGGCTTAAAAGTTTGGTCGTTTGCGAGCCCACTTACAAATCTGGAATTTCGGCCCATCTGTTTTGGCGCGTGACTTGTGCCACGCGATATGCGCATGGTGCGCGCAGTAGAGATCAGGATTTCGCTCTCAGTCTCAGGTTAGCTGAACCTCTTCTGCCTCATATGCCAATATTCGTAAATTCGTACTGTGTCTTCTATGGCTATGTTCTCAGTTTTGCCATGATCTGTGAAACAGAACGCGTCCCCGATTTTTATTTACGTGGAAAATGGCGACCACCTCCCACGGCACCACGGCGGCCGTTCAAGCTACCAACGATGACGCTTCTGCCAGCAAATTGTATGTCGAGTTGAAAAGTCGGCTCGTGATTTTGCCGATATTTAATTTTTACTTTTTTTTTTTTTGTTATCAATCGATCGCCGGCGGGCAACAATAGCAAGTTGTTATTGTTTCTTATGTGATCTGTAGAGCTGCCTGTTAGTTGCAATGTTAATCAACACATAGTAGCTTCGGTCTCTGCGGTAGAGTTTGATTTTTAGTTGTCATAAGAGATTATATGTTGAGACTAATTTCAGGTCGACACAACCGTCACCAGAGAGACAGTGTCCGGCGATCGTTTTATCTCCTTAAAATGTTATTATTGTCTTTCTCAAGGTTAGATCCATTCGGAGGCGTTTCCTCTCAGAAAGATGTTTGGTTGCTTGGAGGGATTGATCGTTTACTGGTCATATTTGCATATCAAGTGTAAATATATGGTGTTAACATAGTAATTTAAATTTTTAGTTCCTCACTTTGACATGACTATACACTGTTTGTCTTGTTTTAAAGATCATGTGTTAAGAAGGGCTACATCAAGGATAACTACATACACTTATTTGTGAGAAGACCCGTTCGACGATCCCCAATAATCAACCGTGGTACTAAACATGCTTCTGTGAAAAAAGAAAAAATTTGTCTAAATTGTTTCTACTTCAAACATGTAACTTGGCTAAACCTATTGTTGCCTACACTTAAATAACATCTTGCAGGATACTATGCTCGCTGGGCTGTTCTCCGGAAGCTTCTGCACCAGTTTCTTGAGTTGGGGAGCATCCCTAGTTCCGAAAATCAACCGAAGAAACAGATACTGTCATTGGGTGCAGGTTACGATACAACCTTTTTTCAGCTGCAGGCATGTGAAATTTGTCTTGACCTTCATTCTCTCACTCTCTCTCTCTCTCACTTGATTCTCCAGCTTAAATAGGGGTATTTTATTCCGAATGGCTCATTCAATCTGCTTTAGGAGAATAGACTAGGTAATAGGAGCTAGTGTTCTGGTGGTGCTACAGGTCTTGTGCTTCTCCACAAGGTGTTATGATGTGTCCAAAATGTAGGAATGGTTTGAGGTGTTGGAAGGATTTATCCATGTCGTCTGCTGTATAATATTTTATGCCAAATGGTGGAAGCTTGTGTTTATAATATAACTTTGTCAAAGTAAAAGGCAAGACAATCAAGCTTTTACCATCCTGAAATGTATGCTGCCATGACACTAGGGGTAAGAATTTTTAAAATTTTTTTTTATCTAATTAATGACAAAAGCTGAATCTCATTCCACTATGACTAGAGCTGTGATTTTTTTTTTTTTTTTTTTAACCTTTGAAATTTTGCATTTGAGTTTTGATGTCTTCTTCAGCAGAATTAGCAGTGTCAATAGGTTAAGGGGATGATAGAAGAATAGAACCACCCCAACCTCTAAATTCTCCTGTAATTCACATTGAACCGGGATAACCTAATGAACTTCCATCTTCTTGATTCTGAGAGAGGAGGGCAATTCCAACTGACGAGAGGGGGAAAGTGAGGGAAGAATATGTCAACAGAGCTCCAAAGCCTTCTTGTGATTTAAAGAGGTCGTGCTGTATTAAACTGTATATAGAGCTAATATCAGATTGATATTCTGTAGCTGAATGGTTAAGATACAGCAACGAGCGTAGGAGAGAATTTTTCCTCTATTCACTGTATGTAAATTAGATTGTGTTTTGGACCATGAGAAAAAAATGTCGGGCAAGTTAGTGGAAATCTCTATTGGAGGCCGTGAGATTCATGCAGAACAGTTTAGAAAATCACCATGGGAGGGGTGAGATCCTATGGAGAATCTCTTAAGTATAATTCATTTGTTAATTTCAATGTTTTTGGGCTGCCACTTAAGTCTTCTTCTTGAACTCTTGACCTTCATACTTAACTGCTCCTATGCAATGTTTTTTTTTTTTTTTTTTTTTTTTTTTTCCATTGTACAGGAAGAAGGGTTTGCCCCACATTTGTATGTGGAACTGGACTTTAAGGAGGTATATGTTTGAATTACTACCTTGAGGATTTATTACTACCATGTGGATTTATTACTACCTTGAGGATTTATTTGTTGAATAAAAACGTCCTTTTAGAACAGGGGAGATTCATGTCTAGTTTCTGAATAATTGTTTTCCTTTCCTCATATCTTTTATCCTACTTATTTTTCCCTTTTTTTTTATTTTCTTTCAAGGTAACAAGAAAGAAGGCAGCTCTGATTGAATCATTTGAGCAGTTGAGAAATAAAATTGGACCAGAAGTATCCATCTCACCAGGTAATTACTTTTCTGTGGTAAGTGTACATAGCAATAAGTTGCTTGTTACAGTTATTTCAGAATGATTGGGCAATTTTCATTTCACACCTCTGGTTTGCAGAGAAAGGGGAGGTGCTAAGTGATCACTACAAGTTACTTCCTATTGATTTGCGTGACATAGAAAAGTTGGATACTGTCATAGCTCTGGCTCAGTTGGACCCTAGGTAATGTGTGTCTTAAGTTTTCTCTTCAATTTTGAACCTGTTGAAATATTTTGTTTGAGTTGATATGACCGGAAGGACGGGACGATCTTGTCGGTTCAAAGACTTAATATTTAGTGGTTAGATTTATAGACTATCGCGCCACCTATAACAATCAACTAGTAACTTTTTGTCTGCATGTTACTTGAAGTCATAAACTGCTGTTTAAGATAGATATCCGAGTTGCATTCTTTTATGCTAATACTTTTCGCTTCCTGATTTGTCATTTTGGGGTTAGAGAAGGTTGTCTGTTATCAAATTGTTTCTCTTATTATAACAAGAATGGCAAAGTTGCTACTTTATACAATTCATTAACCTCAGTTATTGTATACGATGGTGTTATGAGTTAGGGGTAGTTTAGTAATTTTACTAAACTCTAGTTAGTTATTATTTGTTTATTGTGTTTAAGTAGTTTACTTATCCTCAAGCCATGAATGGCATTATTGTAATTTTGTATTTTCGGATTCTATTAATACATGGTTTAGGGTTGTACGTCATTAAGACCTTACAACCTCTTTCTCTCCTTCTTTCTTCCCCTTCTTCCTAACTCTTCACCTTCCTCTCTTCTCCTATCTCCCTTCACTAAATTTAACATGGTATCAGAGCGGGGACTTTGATTTCAGCGATCTAGACGTATTTTGTCATTGGATTTTCAAATTTGAGTTGCTGAATTAAAGTTTCGCTGGCCGGGCGATTAAAAAATTCGTTTTTCTTTTTTTTTTTTCTCCTGCCATGGCTATAAGCTATGGTTTGTCTTCTTGAGTGAGTGCATTATGCACTTCATACTTCCCAAAAGAAGGATTATTTATTGAGTCAGTAGGCTCGTGCTGCTACTACTACTATTGCTACTCACTCGCTGCTCTCGCTTCGACGTCGATGGATTGTGTAAAAAAAAAAAAAAAAAATTTTTTTTAAGTGCCTCGGGAATCGTGCCGAACTTTTTTAGTGGAAAATCGATCTTGGAAAGGGATTGCGACTGCTATTGACGTCGTCAGATTGTCGAAAAAAAAAAAATTTTTTTTTTCGAGTACCTCGAGAACCGTGTCTCATCTTGCTTTTTGTGGAATATCGGTCTCGAGAAAGAATTGAAGGGTGATTCGCAGTACTCAGGTGTGTTATTTCCAATTTTAAGGCGAGACATCATAAAGTCGGGCTGACGTCATCTTTTAGGGCTGACATCAGCAATTTTCTTCTTCGGTTATTTCTTCCTTGAATTGGGTTATCTCTTCCACTGGTATTCTCTCGGACTGTTTTGTGCAATTGTGTTGTTGGTATATTGGTGTGACCTTGTCTATTGATCCGATTCTATTTTACGGTTGGTTGTGAGTTACTTGCTTTGCATATTCGGTGTTTGCTTGATTGCTATCATGTCAACTAGTGAAACTTGTGATTCTGGTATGTCGGGTGGAGTTACAATACTTGCTAAAGATACTATTCGAGATCATCGCATCAAAACTTAATGGTGAAAATTATTTGTTGTGGGCCTCTTCATTAAAAAGTATTTGGGGGCTAAGATGAAAGAGAATTATATTCTTGAACTTCCCCGGAGAAAATTACTATGATTTGGAGGGTTTGAGGATTTGCGGTTTCGAGACTGGATCATTGGAAGTATAGATGATGATATCGCTAAACAAGTTATGAGTTGTCTTACGACTAAAGATCTATGGGACACCCTTGCTGATATGTTTTCTCGAGAGAAAGAATTTTGATCGTATTTATAATTTGTATAAACAATTCTTTACTCTGTCTAGAGGTGAAAAATCAGTAACTCAATATTTCATTCGGATGAGAGGGCTTCTGCGGGACATGCATTTCCATCCTCTAGATTCGGATGTTAGTGTTACAAGGCGACGGAGAAATCAGGTAAATGTTGCTCGATTTCTAGATGGTCCAGGTTCCGAGTTTGATAGTGTTCGAGCTCAAATTTTGGCTGCGGGAGAAGATAATATTACTCTAGAGGATGTGTATAATAAAGTTCTTAATCTTTGAGTCTACTTGTCTCTCATCGTCAAGGAGTTCCTCGGAGAATAATTCGCACTTAAGAGTGCAGCCACTTTTAATAGCCATAATTACTTCTCCAAAAGTAAAGGCAGCAATGACAAAGGTAAGGGTAAAGGTAATGGTAGAAAAGGAGACAGAAAATGTATGCACTGTGTGGCGAAATAATCATGACTCGAAAGGTGCCTTTGGGACAAGTTTGGCAAACCAGTTTGGGCCAACATCATTGTCGAACCGATTCGATGATTGATGTTCAAGATCCAATGGCGATAATGCAAGATTTTTATCCAAAATTGCCAATCAGCCGGCCGTGTGGCAAATCAAGCTCCTCTTCTCCCTCTCCTATTGCGCCATCTCCTTCCTCGACCATGACCTCTACTACTTATTCGGTATTTTTTCACTTGTGTTTCTTCTCCCGGTGGATTATTGATTCTAGGACATCCAAATCACATGTCGTAACTCTTCACTATTTTCTTCTTTTTCGTCCACTTACTACTCGTAGGTTTGTTACTCTTGCGATGGTTCTACCACTTGTGTTCTTGGTGAAGGAACAATTTCTATCACCTCTACTCTCACATTGCGATCGGTTTTATTTGTCCCTAAGTTTCCCATCAATCTTCTTTTCGTGAGTCGCTTAACTAAAGATTTATCTTGTTCCATAACGTTTTCCCATCTCGTTGTGTGTTTCGTGACTTGCGCATTTAAGAGGGAGATTGGTTCGGGCCGTGAGAGTGCTGGTCTATACATGATGGAGACCCTCCCAATGATATCGCAATGCATAGCATAGAGTCTCCATATTTACTTCATCTTCGGCTTGGACACCCTTCACCGGAGAAATCTGTGCCAATTTTTTCCTTCCATTCCAAGAACCACAAAATTGCATTGTACTTCATGTCGATTAGGCAAACATCGAAGATCTGTTTATTTGCCTAGTACTAGTCGGAGTAGTCGTTTATTTGATTTAGTTCATTCTCGATGTTTGGGGGCCATATCGGATTCCCGTGAGTTCGGTCATAGGTTTTTCTTAGTTTTATTGATGATTTCAGCGGGGTCACTTGGGTGTATCTCCTTCGGGAGAAATCTGAAGTCGTTCATGTATTTCAGACTTTTATTCAGAAATAAAGACTCAATATAATGCTTCAATTCGTGTCTTCGCGACCGATAATGGTTTGGAATTTGTGAATAAAAGTTTTTCCGATATATGTGCTTGGATTGGAATTATTCATCGACTTCTTGTGTTTACACCCCACAAAGAAAACGGTGTAGTTGAAAAAAAAAACCGTCACCTATTAGAGATTGCTAGAACGGTGCTCCTTCATCATAGTGTTCCTAAACAGCTTTTGGTGTGATGTTGTTCTTCTTTGCTTGTTTTTGATTAATCGTATGCCTTCTTCTATTCTTCAAGGAAAATTCCTATTACAAAGTGTTGGATGCTCAAGTCACCTTGTTTCCTCTTACACCTCGTGTGTTTGGTTGTGTGTGTTTTGTGCATAATCTAGGTCATCTGCAGGACAAACTCAATCCCCGGCGCTAAGTGTGTGTTTCTTGGGTACTCTCGTTTTAAAGGGTACTGGTGCTATGATCCAGCTTGGTCGTAAGATGTATATTTCTGCAGATGTCACCTTCTTTGAGGACTTATCTTTTTTGATTCTTCATCTTCCGCTCCACTTCCATTGCCTTATCCTCAGTAGCAATGATTTGCGTGTTTCACCTCAAGCGTCGAGTCCACCAAAGGTCCCAAGGCGATCCTCCCTTGCGGTATACTCCAAGCGCCGAAACAACATCATCAAGACCAGCATCCTCCTCCCCAAATCCTCTTCCTCCGATTCTGCAGTCTTCCACTTGATGACAATCATCTTCCTATTGCTCTTCTAAGGGTAAACGTTTTTGTACTCAACACCCTATTTCTCATTTTGTTTCATTGTCTTCTCTTTCTCCTTCTTATCATAAGTTTGCATTGTCTTTATCTTTGGTTTCCATTCCATCTCGTATATCCGATGCTCTTGCTAAACCCGAGTGGAAGTTAGCTATGGATGAGGAAATGCAGCTTTTCAAGAGAGGGAACATGGACCTTGGTTGATCCACCTTTGGGTGCTTGGTTGGTTGGTTGTAGATGGGTGTACACATTAAAATATAAGTCGGATGGGACACCGACAGATACAAGGCTCGATTGGTTGCTAAAGGATACACTCAAACATTTGGGGTGGACTTCTTTGATACCTTCTCCCGGTTGCGCGACTCGATCAGATCGTATTTTAATTTCGGTTGCTACCAATAAATCCTCGCCATTGTTTCACTTGACATTAAAAACGCCTTTCTTTATGGTGATCTACAAGAGGAAGTTTATATGCGAAGAACCGCTTTGGTTATGTTCAACTGGGAGGAGTCTAAGGTCCGTCTAACCCATAAGTCTATTTATGGGTTAAAGCGAGTCCTCGAGCCTGGTTTGATAAATTCAAGAAGGTGGTTGGTAATTTTGGGTTTAAGAGAAGTCATTGTGACCATTCTCTTTTTATTTTACTGCGCGTTCTTGGGTTTGATTGTCCCGGCAAGATATGTTGATGATATCGTATTAACGGGTGATGATTTGGCGGTATGACTGAGGTTAAATTGTATTTGAATCATCATTTTCAGGTGAAGGACCTTGGTGTCTTACGCTACTTCTTGGGCATTGAGGTTGCCCGTAGTAATGGGGGGAAATCAATGGTCCTATCCCAGAGGAAATATGTGATGGATATGATTCATGAGTATGGATTATTAGGAGCCAAGCCTGCCACTACACCAGTTCATTCGGCCTTGGACTTACATAATGTGGATAGTCCCCGTTAGCGAGATGTGACACACAGTTTAGGAGGTTGGTAGGACAACTTATTTATGCTACTGATCACTCGTCCCGACATTTCATTTCTTTGTAGGGGTGGTTAGTCAATTTATGGACAAGCCATGTAAGGTTCATCTCGATGCTGCCACCGAATTTTAAAATATTTGAAAGGTGCACCGGTAAGGGACTTGGTTCAATTCTTTTGGTCATCTTGATATTATTGGGTATTCTGATGCGAGACTATGCCGGGCTCCAAGTCGATAGGAGGTCTACTACCGGGATATTGTATTTTGTGGGAGGAAATTTGATTGGATGGAAAAGCAAGAAACAAAATGTTGTAGCTCGCTCCAAAGGTCTTTGAAGCCGAATACAAGTCTATGGCACATACCGTGAGTGAACTTCTCTCGCAGTACAGATCAGGCTTTTCGATTTGGGGTTAAAGGATGACAAACCCATGGTGTTGAAGTGTGATAATCATGCTTGCTATATTTATAGCGAACAATTCGGTGTTTCATGAGAGGACAAAGCATATAGAGGTTGATTGCCACTTTATTCGTGATGCAATTTTGAAGGGCAAGGTTGTCACTCCGTATGTTAGGTTGATCTACTCACTAAAGGTCTTGGGCGAAAAGACTTTGACTATCTTCTCTCCAAGCTAGGTCTTCATGATATTTACGCCCCGACTTGAGGGGAGTGTTATGAGTTAGGGGTAGTTTAGTAATTTTACTAAACTCTAGTTAGTTATTATTTGTTTATTGTGTTTAAGTAGTTTACTTATCCTCAAGCCATGAATGGCATTATTGTAATTTTGTATTTTCGGATTCTATTAATACATGGTTTAGGGTTGTACGTCATTAAGACCTTACAACCTCTTTCTCTCCTTCTTTCTTCCCCTTCTTCCTATCTCTTCACCTTCCTCTCTTCTCCTATCTCCCTTCACTAAATTTAACAGATGGTCTCTGTCTTCATTGAGGGAATGATTAAGGTGGTTTATTTGATGTTCTTTCAGCTTGCCAACATTACTAATTGCAGAATGTGTTCTAATCTACTTGGATCCGGACTCAAGCCGTGCAATCGTTGGTTGGGCCTCAAAAACTTTTTCCACGGCTGTTTTTTTCTTATACGAGCAGGTTCCTTCTTCACTGAAACATTGCTGCATGTTCCTTCTTCTTCTTTTTTTTTTTTTAAATATATTTCCATATAATTTTTACCATGACTCTTACTTCTCTAGCTTACATTTTTACTGCATCATTTGCGATGATTCTGGGAAACCTGGCTAATTTTGAGAATTAACAAGTCTGATCTCTATTTCTTGTATCTGTATCTCTCTCAAATCATGGAACTTAGTCATGTTTAGCAGGTTCTCCTAATTTGGCGTAAGACACAAAAGTCATAATCTGGGAGGGTTTGGAAACTCATAGATGTTTCTAGTTGTAGATAAATAGTAATTGGCACTTCCATTTATGCTTGAGTGCCACTTTGTTGTTTTTTACTGCTTGGTTTCTCAAAAAGATGCTATCTTAGTGAGGGCAGTGATAGAAAATACTGAATTATTACCCTTATGGGGTGCATTCTTTTGTAAATTCTTGACATCAATGAAACACAACTTTCAAAAAAAAAAATGCTGAGGTATTAGGAAAAGGTTCTTTAAAGGGCATTCACTCTTAACATGTGAATAATCCTGAATTCTATTTTCTTTTGCCTCTACTTTCCAGTCCAAAATTTTGTTTCTCTGGAAATGCTTGTAGCTTTATGCTTAGAAGAAATACAACCACTCTCTTCTACCTGCTTCCACGAAATGTACAACCTAGCAAAGTTGTGACTGAATAACTTGATTCCAGTCAACAAAGCTCTTGCTTTGGCTTCATAAGAGCCAAAACACCTTAGTGGCCCTGAGAAGCTAAAGGAATTTTCCCATTACTATCTCTAATTTAACGATATCATTTTGATCGAGCTTGTCCGTTGAGGACCCATCAAACTTTTGCCTTAACGGATTAGGATTTCGATAGAAAATCCCTCCCTCCCTCCCTCTCGATTTCACCAAGGATTGGAGGGGCCACTGGGAACTACTCCAATGCAACCCTTCTTGATTTCTCTGGTTCAACTGACCACTGTAGTTCCAATGAACCCGAAGATAAGGCTTTACTAGCCGGCCTCAAGCTATTTAAGCAGCACTTTGGAGTGGCCCTACTTGTGGAAGGAGACTCAGCTTTAGTCCTTAAATGGGCTACCAAACCTTTCCTCGGAGACTGAAGCCAATCTTTAATGAAATATTTATCCTCATAGCTGATTGTCTTATCGCTTGGTGTGCTGCCAGTGAGGTGGCAAATGGTCTCGCAAGAGAGGGGTAACTCATCATTCTTTTGTCATAAGTGATACTCCCCCATCTGTAAGTCGATGCTTGTACCTTATGTCTTTTGAATGCAAATAAAAAGCACTTTCCTTGAAAAAAAGCCCAGATCTGCAAATTCTTTAGCAGAATCCCAGGCCAAAGCCGAAGTTAATCAAAACTGTACTATTGAGAGGCAAGCTTGGCCCCCTATTCCTCCTTAGCTTCCCTATATTTTTATTGTATCCTATTTGTACGCTATGCTGTTCCCAGTCTTTGTTCTGGTTTTGCTTTTATGGAAAAGATTTCACAATTTTCTAAAGAAGTTTCTCATCTATCTGAAACAATGCCACAAAAATCTATTGGTAGTATTGGTACAGTTCAAAAAATTATTGTTGTACCTGAAAAAGAATGCTATTGTAATGTTACTCTTACTTGATAATTATATCATATGTTTCACACAACTTTCAACTTAATCTTGGGACAGATCCATCCGGATGATGCTTTCGGACAGCAAATGATCAGAAATTTGGAGGTACATCTTGCTTCTTGTGTTTTTTTTTTTTTTTTTTTTTTTTTTTTTCCGAGACCACTTTCTTGTAGTGGCTAAAATTTCTGAAGTTTAGTTTCTTTGAGGCAAGTTATTAGCAAGTCTATGAGGGAGAGTCACAACCTAGATGTTGAATTGTCAACTTAAGGATCTTAAATAACTGCCACTACTTATTCTGTTGCAGTAAGTGCTACTATATACTATATGTCTTCCAACGTAAATGCCTGTAATGGTGCAGTATCTAACCAGTTTTTGACTTTGAATGATAATGCTTTTGGTACTACATTTATCTATAACCCTTCCTGTTCTTGTAACTCTTCCTGCTCGCAGAGTCGGGGCTGCCCTCTCTTGAGCATATATGCTACCCCAACTCTAGAAGCAAAAGAAAAACTTTTTCTTGATCAAGGTTGGCAGGTATGTTTACTATTTCATGGTTTCGATTTTTGCAGTCATCCATGAATCCCAACATAAGGTCCTCAAATAATTTCGGTTAGTGTGATTGTCACACTTTTCATCTTGAATCACTTGAAAAAAGAGCATCAAAAGCTACTGAAAGTGCAAGCTCTTACTATTGAGGTGCTTTTCTCTAATCTCGGGATATTTTTCCAAATTTGTGGTGGCAGCATGCTGTTGCTTGGGACATGTTGAAGATTTACAGCAACTTTATTGAAGCTCAAGAAAGACGCAGGTAAGAAGTCCTTTTATTCTCTTGTCATTTCATTTAGTGGCTGAGAGCTACTGCGATGCTTACATGAAAGGAAAAAAAGCAAAAAATCTGCCAAGTTTAAATTTTCAATTCCGAAAGAAGGAACACTCAATCTAAAAATTTTCCGTGTATTAATTCCTTAGTGGGTATAGAAAGTCAATCTATTGCTGTACGTATGGTCCATGTGTTAGGTCAGTCATCAGAATGCAGGTTGTTGCATATTATTGCTGAAAAACGTTGTTATGCAAAGGAGAACAGTCCTAAACTGGTTTGGGCTTTAAAATTTCTCCTGCTTGTCAGTCACAAGTAGATTTTCTACACTATATTGTAATTTTTGGAGGAACTGACCTGCCTTGAACATATTAAAAGGGCCAAACCCAGTCTCTGGTTGTGTTCTTTGTGATTGTTATCTGTGGTTCAGGTATGTATATTTTCTGTGGCTTGTGTATGTATTTTCTTCTTGACGTGTGCGTTTGTTCTTTCTGACGTTGTGTATTTATCCTCTCTGACTTGTTTGTGTATGTTTTGCATGACCAAACGTAGGCTGTAGGTTTAGTATTTGGATGTGAGGAGCATTTGTGGGTAAAATTTACTAATCTGTAGTGCTTCATGTCTCAGGTTAGTTGTCTGAGAGTGCAGTTCTACATTGGTTGGACTTGAATGATCATCGATATTATTATTTAAAAGTAGACCTTATAACTTTTGTTAGTCATATGGAGATGAATCAACCCTAAAATAAATTCTTACTTGCTATTGTGATGATTATGAGAGTGCTTAAATCAGTGGATTCCTTGTTAAAAAGGGGACCTAGGCAATCTCTAGCTAATGGATTACGTATTCCATTGGGAAATCTTCTGGTTCCGTTTGTTGTATCCTATCATTGTTTTCTAGGTGGTACCACAGTTTACTTTAATATTTTTCTTAATCTTTACAATCAATATCTCACATTTTCAAAAGAAAAAAAGGTCATGCAGCTTCCGTAGTCGTTAATTACTAGTCTCGGTTTTTTTCTTTTTGTTTATATTTTATAGGAAGCTAGTGTCTGTGTCTCAGTCTAGAGCATCTTTTTTCATGTTCAAAGCTTTTGAGGGTAGTCGTTGTAATGTAGTCAAGCTATGTTATAAAGTACCTAACTCGTGCAACCTCCTTCCTGATTAGTAGCAATCCAGAATCATCCTCCTGATTTGTAGGGGATCCTATCCCATACTAAGATCGCATATCTGGAGCTTCCTTATCCAGATGAGTTTGTTGGCGCCACCTCAGCTTCCCTAACTGATGGAGATCATGTCCTGACTTCTTCGAGATCCTCTCTCTCAGATATCCCCCTGAGATCACGAGTAGGATCCTTCTTGTCTTAGACTTTCCTTTCTGAGACTTGCTTAACACTCAAGTCCTCTTCAACGTAGGAGACTTGGAAATTATGTACTGGACCTTGGCCAAATTATATACCCACGTGTAGCCTTTAAGTTAGCTTTCCAACGGTATGGCATTCCCAGTTTGAGTACAATGTGGGTCCTAGTGGGCCCTACCGAATAGGTCGGGGTCCCAGATCCGTAATCCGACTTTGTCGGCCATGTGCGCGCGCGCTGGCCTCACCCGCCGTCGGGCTAGTAGGCTGCGCGTGTCTCTTACGGGCGCCTGTTGGTGTATGGGCACGCCTGCATGTCCCTGCGCACGCGCGTCTGCCGGTTGCGCGCATTGAGTGTTGGCAACCCCGGATGGATCTTCGTCTGGGGGCGTATTCTTGTAACCCCGCAAAGGGGTTTGCACATGTGTGCGAGCGCAGCTCCTGTCCTTGTGTGCGCATAGGTGCGTGCCTTCGGTGCACATGTTGGGCCATTTTGGCCAGTCCACTCCATGGTCGTTTGGGGTCTTTCCATGTTAGAGCCTTCTAACATTCTCCCCCACCCATAACGTCGACGTCCTCATCAACGGCTGTTCGGGGGGGATTCCTTTTTCTCCATTGTTCCCCGTGCGTCATTGAGACTTTTGCAGAACATGTTGGATTCTTGGTCTTGCTGTCCAGCAGCATCGGGGGCATGTCACTGTAAACTCCACTTGGTGGAGGGGTTCTATCTGGAGTACATCGTATCTTCCTCTTCTAGGGTTCCCGCTTCCTTGCTCTAGTAGGGGGAAGGTGTGCTCCAACAGTTCTTTTTTCTTGTCCTTTGTCCAGCTTCCAAAGGTTTCCTTCTTGGGTTGCCCCTTGGTGTGTCTTGGTGAGTTGAAGGGATTGGAGAAGCCCTTCTTCTTTGGTTCCCACAAGGGACTACCCGGCAGGATCCAATCTTGGTTTGGGGGGTACGTACCTTTTCGCCTGGGGTGGTTTTCTTGGTTTTAGGTATTGGCTCTTAGGGGTCTTCTTCCATGGTTTGGTAGTCGAGTGGTAGTGTGTTGGTGCAGCCTTCTGGTGCACACCGGATAGCATTCTCACCGAACCCATTTGTGAGTCATCTTCCTCGGGTCCGTCATCTAACTCCCCATTGCCTATGGCTGCGATTAGACTCTGTTTCTTGGGGCAGTCTTTTGATCAGTGAGGTCCCTCGCAGATGAAGCACTTACCTTTATTAGGATTCGCCTTCTGATTCTTCTCAAAATGACCCTTGTTGTCTCTCCGGTCTGTTGGCCGATCGGGCCTCCAGTATTGATTCATTGGTTTGGTCTTCGGATCTCCGGTGTTCTGTGATTCCTTACTGCTATTGTAATTGGACTCAAATTCAGTAAGCTTCTTTGCAGTTGCTAGTGTAGTGGCTAAAGTTTTCACCTCCCTTCTGCGAAATTCTTGTTCTGCCCACGGCTTCAATCCTGCTAAGAAGGCAAATAGCTTGTCCTGATCGGACATGTTGTTAATGCAGAGCATTAGTGAGGTGAATTTGGAGACATAGTCTCGGATTTTCCCAGTCTGAGATAGGGCACGCAGGTCCTTCCGGGCCTGATAATCAACATCTTCAGGGAAGAACTGCTTCTTAAGAGCAGTTTTGAATTCTTCCCAAGTTTGTACAGGGGTAGTCCCTTCTTCTGTATCTTCCGAGCGTCTCCACCAAAGCACGGCATCATCGGTGAGGTACATGGCTGTTGTGGATATCTTCTAGGTGTCTTCACGTATTTCAGCGGTGCACGTATATTGCTCCATCTTCCATAGAAAATTGTCTATGGTTTTGGGATCCCTCTTCCCATCGTAATGTTGGGGATCTGGTAGTTTGATCTTCACATTGCCTCCTCCTCTGGAGGCTCCTAAGTGTTGTGCAGTACTCCCGCTGGAAGTTGGCCCCATTGGTAGGGGATGCTTGCTGTAAACGGGGTTTTCTCTGGCCATGGATTGTTCTAGATTCTCGATGCGAGTCCGGAAGTGTACTACGTCTGTCATCCATCATTCTCTGGTTCCTTCGATTGCTGCTCTTACCGGAGCTATAGTTGCTTGTACGCTTTCTTGCACTTCGTCCAGTAATTAAGAACTGTGTCATGCTACTGATTCAGCGACCAGTTTGTCTACATCTTTGTAGAGTTCTTCAAGTTCTTTGAGCTTTCTCTAGATGTCATCCATCTTGGGTTCTTAATCTTGCTCCAGACCTGGATCATTAGGTCGAGCTTCTTCTCCTTCTTCGGGGTTAGCCATTCTGGCTAGTCAAAGTGGTGGTTCAACGAGCACTCCAAACATACAACACGTTCTCTCTCTGATACCAGCTGTCACGGGGCTGAACTCAGCCTAACTCCGTGCAGCTTCGTTCTATAGATTTTGAGAACGAATAAGCCTAATTCGTCCAACTCTTAGGACGGCCCAATGATTTAGTTCTTTAACGTAAGTGGGAGGAACTCAAATAACATGCAGCATAATGATAATAAAACAAGGATGCGTAGCGAAGGAGAAGATAGAGAAGTACACACTATAACAAACAGGGAAAAAGTACTTCAGTTACCTCTAAAGAAGATTACAAGGGGAATTATGCTTCCACGACCTTCAGACTTGACTCTAGCATGAGTCTTCCCCCAAAGCTTAGCTCTCTCCCGCAAGAGCTAACTCCTTACACGTTCTGAACCCCAATGAAGACAAAGATGAAGACTACCTGGTTACAACCATTCCCCTCTAGTCCTATTTATAGATTATGAATGCATAAAAAACCCTAAAACGAATCCTAGCGAGACTAGGAGAGGTGTAGCTCAATTGGGAAGGTTGTCGAACTCGTGCAACCTCCTTCCTGATTAGTATCAATCCAGAATCATCCTCCTGATTTGTAGGGGATCCTATCCCATACTAAGATGCCATATCTGGAGTTTCCTTATCCGGATGAGTTTGTTGGCGCCACCTCAGCTTCCCTAACTGATGGAGATCTTGTCCCGACTTCTTCGAGATCCTCTCTCTCAGATATCCCCCTGAGATCACGAGTAGAATCCTTCTTGTCTTGGACTTTCCTTTTTGAGACTTGCTTGGCGCTCAAGTCCTCTTCAACGTAGGAGAACTTGGAAATTATGTACTGGACCTTGGCCAAATTATATACCCACGTGTAGCCCTTTAAGTTAGCTTTCCAACGGTATATGGCATGCCCAGTTTTAGTACAATGTGGGTCCCAGTGGTCCCCACTGAATAGGTAGCAATCCCAGACCCATAGTCTGACTTTGTTGGGCATGGGCCATGCGCCCTCACGCCCCCCCCTCACGCCGCCCCTTCACACCATTTTTGCTACAATGTCTATGCAAATGTTCTCCATCAGGAGCTGCTCTATAATTATTGTCATTTTTCCCTTAAGGTTTACCATATATTTTGGAGATTACTCTAAAACTGCTCAAGTATTATAATTGCTGCTTCTTGTGGCTCTCTTCTAAAGTGACGTTATAGCTACTACTTTAGTTTATCTCTTAATGTGAAATCTTATTAATATGATAGGGAAAAAGCAATTACTCTAATATTTAAGATTTATATCAAAGTTGATTTTAAAGGTTTCATGTGTTTGGAGATAGAAAAAAATATGAGGTGATAGGGTGACTTGATCTGTCCCAACTGTTTGGGTGGTTGTGCACATGCTATTTATTTATTTATTTTTTGAACATATGAAACTTTTATTAATGGTAAAATCTTTCAGTGCAAGCTAATGATACAATAGTAGTACAGTAATAGTCTTACAAGGCCCTTTCCTAAGTGTGGTGCACACATCTGTGGCTATACTAATTCTGACAAAGAGTGGTCTACTGCTAAAACATTTCTAGTGGTTTTAACTTTTGCTAATTTATCTGCAATTGAATTAGCTGACTGCGGCATAGCTTGCCAAGCTTTCAATCTCTAGTTATATCTGTCAACTCATCAAAGATGCTTTTCAATGCCCAAGGTGCTGATCCACTCTTCTTTGCCCACTGATAACTACCTGAGAATCTCCTTCCATTGGTTCCATAAAGTAATTTCTTATGAGCTTAATGCCAGCTAATAACACCTTTGCCTCAGCTTCATTTGAGCTGCAAAAGCTAGCAGGTCCAGAATAAGCCATTAGAATTTCTCCTTCACAATTCCTTGTCACAGCTCCTAAGCCTGCCGCTGGACCCGGATTCCCTTTAGCTGAACCATCAAATTTTAGCTTTATGCTGGGAGGTGATGGGGGTTGCCATTCTACCATTTAATGGGGCTTTGGGTTCGGAAAAAAATCACCTTGCTCCAATATTTTCTGATTACTGGTATGTGGAGTGGAGGAAGACCTTTTAGATAATGTACCCATTTGACAGTGTTGTGGAGTGCAACTTCAATAACTTTTCCAATTGGGTTAGCCTTCTTTTCGAAAACTGTTGGTTTCTCTGTAACCATTAGCTCCAAAGGATTGCTGGTATGCTGGCTCTCTATAGGATTTTCCCCCAGTGAGGTGTGTAAATTTGGAACCACTTCTCATGAAGTTGATTCAGCTTTCCTGATTTTGAATGACATGCATGCACCCATCCAATTAATACCAAGTTTTGTGTGCGAGGTCTTAACTTTCCTATTTACTGCTAAGTTGTGTTCTGTGCTGCACGCTGGAATCTCTTTTTTTTTTTTTTCTACGTAAGGCTTATTATTTAGATTAATCTAGAAATGCACGTGTATCAAAATGGTTGCTTCTTGTGCTATCTTCTGAAGTGACTGTTGTAGCTACTAGTATAGTTTCTCTTAATCTAAGTTTTTATCAATGTCATAGTTGCCCTTGTGAACTGATTCTTTTGGTAGATTCTCATGTTTTGGTCTTTTTTCCGCTTTTTCTATAGCATGAACCATCCCAACTATTCTGTTTGCCATGGAATCTTGTGTCAAGCTTAAGAATTGTTGTTTGTATTCCTACTATTCCTCATTTCTTGATTCCAACATTATTCTGTCAACCTTCCTGTCGGTACCTCGCGTTCTGACCCTCGACGTGAAAGTATCTGTGAGCAGCTAATTCATCTAATTTGTAGGATAGTTAAAAACTTGACCACTAGATCATGTAATACGGTTTAATGATTTCTTTTCTATCGAAAGTAGTGTTTATGGATACTCATTTCCCAATATTATTCGAATCATACAGTTTGTCTCAGTTAGAACACCTGTCATCCTTAATTTGGCATAGTCAAACAAATCTTCATGGCTAAGAATCTAGAATTGGACTAGATCATGTAATACGGTTTATTCTTAAAAATAAATTATTTTTTAGCAGCTAGCTCTATTTTCTCAACTGGCATGCTTGTCTGATATCCTCCTTATCTGGGGAAACTAATGAATGCTCTCCATTTCATCAGGATTGAACGACTCGAGTTATTTGACGAATTTGAAGAATGGCACATGATGCAGGTAAGTTCTCAAAAGCCACACATTATCATTGAAAATAACCCACACTTATTAAGACCGGCAGATACTACTGCCCACTGTTTGGTTAGGCATTTCTGGGTGCAGTTGGAATCCATTGCCGCAAACTCTTTTCGCAGAATCCACTATCTGATGTTCTCCATTTCCTTTTGCTATACACCCTTTTTGGTTATGATTCTCCAAAGAGAACTAATTCAGAAGATAGAAAAGGGCCCTTTTACACTTCCTTATTTCTTATTGATTCTGCCGGAATCACTTTTGTTTTCAGGAACATTACTGTGTCGTCTGTGCAATAAACGATGCAATGGTAAGACCCAACCCCTATTCCGTAATCCCCAAGCTTATGCCTCTTTCACTGATCTCCCTCGTTTTTCTTCAGGGTCTATTCCAGAACTTGGGATTGGACGTGCCCAGTCATTCCCCACAGCTTCCCAGTGGAAGTGAAACCTAAAGCGTCGGAATCCTCTGCTCCTTCCCCTTCCATGGCCCGTGAATCAACTCCGTATGACGTTCAACTTAAATTACGCTCTTTATCCTCATAATCTCATTATTTTGCCTTTCATCATCCATATCTGTGGGCCTCGATTCGCCCCTGCTAGGCTCCAAAAGCCAGTTATGGCAATTGACCCAATGAGATGAGATCACTTGCTAGCTGGTTGGCAAAAACGGTGGAAAAAAGGCCAAGGGAATAACAAAGAAAAAGCAGAAAGGGATAACAGACATGGGGGGTCCCATTAGTCGGAATCCACGGAAAATTCCCCTTTCCCTTGGATCCCCCGATTTTTTGCTCTCTCTCACCACGTCTCTCTCTAGCTCTCTGTATATTTAATTTTTTAACTACTTTTCAGTTTGCCCCTGCCGTTTGCTTCATCCTCTCGTCTCCTGCAAGACTCAATCATGGAAACTTGAAACTGTGTGATGAGCTACTTCTGGGTTCTCCCTGACATGAATTATGGCGAATCCTTATGATGGCTTCTTACTTCTTTGTTCTCTTCTCCGAGTGATGGAGAGACTTATGTCTTCAACTATCGAAGAGAAAAGGGGTACTTTTGACTGCGAATGAGGAGTCTTAACTTTCAGTTTTGATGATATTTGGATTTATTTACAGTCTGAAGCCTCTGGATTTTCTGGGTCATGGAAAATCCGAGGTATTTCTATAGAAATTTTTGTGTGAAAAGAGAACCGATAAGGCATGAATGGCTTTACACTGTTAGCGGAGACGTCCAAATCCATGGAAAATCCGAGGAATTTCTATAGAGATTTTTGTGTGAAAAGATAACCGATGAAGCATGAATGGCTTTACACTGTTAGCGGAGGCGTCCCGATCCCCGGAAGAAAGGTAGCGTTTGCACGTGGTTGGGGTTGGGATCACTGCTTTATCTCGTCTCCACTGTGGCCTTTCCCCTTTTCTTTTCTTTATTTTTTTATTTCTGTACCGAAAGGAAGCCATATTTTTAGCAGGGAATACCAAACGCGAGCTTTCTTCTTCTCTTTTTTTTTTTCACTTTTTTCCCAGAACATTCGCATCTTTCGATCCATGCGAACCGTAGCATGGTTTCCGCCGGATGTTTTTCGAAACGCTATTTTCTAGTTTACTGTCACCGTCGACGTTGGCCAACATCATTTCATGGTTTTAATTGACTTAAACATAAAAAATCTCCGGAGTTGCACCACGGTTTGAACAATTGGGTCATGCCAGGTTTTATAACAGCAAAATTAATATACAGTTACTTATCAGTTAGAAACAGTGACGTGAAACGATCCTGCCAAAACTTTTTAAAAAAAGAAAAATCAGAAGGTGCCCTAGTAGACCCACCACATGTCTGGTTTGTCACTATTATTCCAGCCGTCCGATCGCTTGGATCTTGATTCCACCATATTTGGTCTCTATTCGTGCTCACGGCAAAGTTGCCTCAGCACCATGATTCTGTTGGTGAGTGTTTTGGATTCTTTTAGAACTGGCCACTAGCTAAATTCCTTGTATTTACTGCAACCTCGTTCTATATGCCACCTGTTTATTTAAGGATAATTATTCTATTAACCACATCCATTTTATCTCCACCTTGTTGTATTAACTTTTGCTTCTTCTTCTTTTCTTTTTTTTTTTTATAAAAACATTACATAAGTACAAAAGACAATGTTTCTAAAGAGAGAAGGAAAGGGGATAATGCACCCTATTTTTCGTCCTTCAAGAATATAATTTATTTCCAAATATAAAATTTAATAAGTTATACTTATTACTTAATATCATCTATTATGTAATTTAGCTTAACAACACTTACACAATAAATCAAATTACTTTTAAAATTATTCAAATCACTTTTAGCAATAAAAATTTTGATACGATTAACCTAGGCTAGATTCAGGCTCAAATTCCTTTTCCTTATAGAAAATAATCAAAAGTAAAGGATTCTTAAATACGACAGCAAACAAGAAGGTCAAGCTTAGTAGTCTCTTAAATCGGACAACGAATCAAGTTCTTGCAAGGGCTTTATGCACTTAACTAAAATAAACTAATATAAATATATAGAGAGGTTTATATTATATAGTTTATAATTTGTACTTTTTAGTATTTTGAATAAATTAAATAAATAAAAAAGTAAAATAACCTAGATGGTTTCCAAAAGAAAAAGAGAGAATTAAAAAAGTCCCAAAAAATAGTGAAAAACTGTGAAGAGAACAAAAAGTGGGGAAAAGTCATTGAGCTACCAGAAAGGACGTGGGGGAGAAAATTTAATTGAAAAGTTTGCTTTGTTTAATGGCAAGGAGATATCCATTGTTGGGTTAAAGCGAAATCGCTTAGAGTGGAATTTGACTGCTGAGGAAAAGCGAGAATGGGGAGAGACTGAGAGAATGAGAGAGAGAGAGAGAGAGAGAGAGAGAGAGAGAGAGAGGGAGTGAGAAAGTGATGTGCGAAAAGAGGGAGGGAAGATGGGGCAAGAAAGAGCGTACAGAAGAATAAGGCAGCTCCGTTCAGTTTATTCCCTCTCTCTCTCTCTCTAGAAGTCCAAAAACTCGCCCCAGAAACCCGCCACCGGCGCCCAAATGGGCTGCACCGCCTCGAAGCTCGAAAATGAGGACACCGTCCGCCGATGCAAGGACCGGCGGCGTCTCATGAAACAGGCGGTCTACTCCAGGCACCACCTCGCCGCCGCGCACTCCGATTACCTCCGATCACTGCGCCTCACCGCCTCCGCCCTCTCCGACTTCGCCAAGGGGGAGCCTCTCGCCGTTTCCGGCCAACCCCCCGCCGTGTTTTTGAACCGTCAGCCTTCTTCGGTCTCGTCTGCTAAGACGATGCCGGCGAATATGGCTCCTCCGGCTCATCGTCCCGTTCCTCCTTCTCCTGCTCCACCTCCGCCGCCCCCGCATTACTCTCCTTCCGCTTCACCCACGATTGCTAGCTCCAAACTACCCCACATCCTTTCGGAATCTAGCCCCTCCCCGCCCAAGAAGACTTACCGCAAGTACCCTTCGTTCCCCTCAAATTCGACCTATTCCTCGACGCCCTCTCAGGCTTCTTCCGTGTGGAACTGGGAGAATTTCTACCCTCCCTCACCGCCGGGTTCCGACTTCTTCCGGCGAGATAAGGAGGAGCTTCACCACGATGACGACGGCGACGAAGACGACGAAGACGAAGACGAAGAAGAGAGGGGGACGGAGAGGGAGGAGGTTCAGTGCAGCGATTGGGGCGATCACGATCACGATCGGTTCAGCAGCACCAGCTCCGATTCGAAATCCGACGACGACGCCGACGTGGAGTCCAAGTCGGAGGCCGCGACGCGGTCGAATTTCGGATCGGAGGTAGAGAGCCAGCACATACCCGCCAATTTCCCGCCAATGTCGGAAAAGTTCCGGCGCCCGGACAAATCCGAGGCGGGATCCTCCGTCACCGCCGACACGGGGGACTTGAAAGTGGTGGCTTTCAAACGGGATCTGGCCGAAATCGTTGCCGCCATCGAGGAAAATTTCCTGGAAGCGGCGGCCGCCGGCACACACGTTTCCGATCTTCTCGAGACGAGTCGCGCTCAATTCGACCGAAGTTTCCGACAATTAAAGAGTAAGAACACACACTCTCTCTCTCTCTCTCTCTCTCTCTCTCTCTCTCTCTCTCTCTCTCTCTCTCTCTCTCTCTCTCTCTCTCTCTCTCAGAAAAGAGAAAAAATAAAGGACGACATCCCAAAATCCTTTCCTCTCCAATCATTCTCAATTTCGTTTCCTTGTTTCTTTGCGCTTATTTGCGCGATTTCAGAGACGGTCTACCATTCCAGCAGCATCCTCAGCAACCTCTCTTCGACCTGGACATCGAAGCCGCCCCTCGCGATACGTTACAAACTGGACACCGATTCGCTGGGAGTTTCGGACGGCCCGAAAAGCCACTGCTCGACTCTGGAGCGGTTACTCGCGTGGGAGAAGAAGCTCTACGAGGAGATCAAGGTATTTCTCCATTTCTTACTCTCACACAGTCACTCTTTCTCTCTCCTCTATACGCAGCTTTTACTTCCACCACCCCGGCCCACCGCACCTGGTCTGTCGGACGGCGGTGTCGTTGAGAGACGTTAATACCCCTCTTTCAATCCCCAAATTCCGGCGATAGATATTGTTATGGTAATACTCTGTCCCCGAGGTGGACTGGGCCGGTGCTCCACTGCTTCCCCTCGTCAAATTTTTGTCGGCCAGGTAGATTCCGGTTCCGGTAGTTGTTGTCGTTTTACCGGCATTAAAAAGGATTTGCGGTGGCAGAGCTGTTTTTATAGTGGGAACTGAGAACACGGCCTGGGAGTGAGTGTGACGGGTCACCTGATTTCAGTAATTTCCCATCCTCCTCTGATTCGGTCGTTTCTCATTAACTTTTTGTTTTTGTACCTGTTCTTAGAGGCAGATTCAAGGCGGGAGGAACTTTTTTTTTTATTTATTTTTTAAAAAGTGGGATTTTGAGAATTTCCATGTTCTGCATCCAACGCAACCCTGTTGGTTCCTGGTGTAGTTTTCTGGGTATTATTCTGCCAGGGGACCGACTGCTTGGAGAAGATGCTTAAAATTCCAAGAGTTAGTATAGGAGGTATTCCGGGTTTTCTGTGCATTATTCTATGTGTTGGATTTTTTCCTGTGCTTGGGGAGATATCCAAAAGTCTTGTGGAAGCTCACTTCCATTTTGTTGCTTATTTGTCGGGTGCTTGGGGAGATAGTCCTAGTATGGTCTCTTACTGAATGTCGTTTATTGTTTATGCAATCGACGGTGCCGTGGAGGAAGGAGATGCTCATATGATTGTTAAAAACCGACAATTTCTTGCAGTTGATCTGAGGAAGTATTATTACTACTTGTTTAGATTATAGCTAAAATAAAGTCTTATAGTTAAAAATAACGTCTTATTGTGTCAATGAAACACACATTCTTCGTTTGGAGTGAGATATGAATGCATGTGTGAAATTTGCAGGCAAGAGAGGGGGTGAAAATTGAGCACGAGAAAAAGCTTTCGTCGTTGCAGAGCCAGGAGTACAGAGGACACGAAGAAGCAAAATTGGACAAGACCAAGGCTTCAATAAAGAAGCTGCAATCACTTATAGTAGTCACATCTGAGGCTGTATCCACCACTTCTGTAGCTATCACAAAAGTCAGAGACAATGAGCTGGCACCGCAGCTTGTTGAACTTTGTTGTGGGTAAAGCATCTCTCTCCACATCTCTCTGGATTTCTTTTTACACTCTGCACAGCATCATGTGGGTTATGACCACTTGCACTGTTTTTCTGGTGGCTCAGTGGTGTATGCGTATACCTTAGCATGAAAACGACATGTAGATTTACATTAGGATGTCACTAAGTCGTATGTATAGGGATGCCAGGTTGCTGTCTAGCTGGCAAACATGGCATACTGTGTGAATGATTATTGGGTAAGAACTTAAAAACTTATAGTATCAGTCAGACGACTATGAAAATGGCTTTTGAATCCTTTTGAGTCTATGCACGTATGTTCAAGTGCTCTAGAGGTGTTTCTGTGACAAGATTTATGGAAGAGTTAAGGAATTGCTGTCAAAGGACTGGGGCTGAATTTCTGTGTTGTATTTCTTCAGAGGCATAACTGCATTAGATTATTGTTAGTTGGTTACTTTTGAGTTGCCGTCACATTAATTTGTGTATTGTCAGAATTAGTGGTATATTATGTGTTATTGATGGTCATTGCTCCTGCTTAAGACGGCAATTTAAGATGGCAATTTACAATTTCTCTGCTCGATTGTCTTAGTATTTCACATTGGACTTCATTCACGTTAGACTTGATTCTTCTTGTAGATTAATGCGAATGTGGCGATCCATGAACCAGTCCCATGAGATTCAAAATGACATTGTTCAACAGGTACGTTTTCTTGTCAACCGATCTCAAGCAGGCGAATCGACCTCAGACCTCCATCGTCAAGCAACTCATCACCTTGAGTCTGCCATTTCGGCATGGCATTCAAGCTTCTGCCGCCTTATGAACTACCTACGTGAGTATATCAAGTCCATCCATGGATGGCTCAAGCTCACCCTCATTAGTGTTGGGGAGCACAATCCTGACAGAGACACCCCCGTGGTCACTAGAGTTGCCTCTGACCTGTTTACTTTCTGTGATGAGTGGAAACAAGCTCTTGACCGTGTCCCTGATACAGTTGCCTCTGAAGCCATCAAGAGCTTTGTTAGGGTGGTTCATGCAATAGCAGAAAAGCAGGCAGAGGAAGTCAAGATCAAGAAGAGGACAGAGAGTGCTGCAAAGGAACTCGAGAAGAAATCAATGGCAGTGAGGAATATCGAGAAGAAGTTCTACCACACATATTCAATGGTGGGTATTCCAGACCCAGGACCCGACAATGGTCAAGTATTTGACGCTCGGGATCCACTTGCAGAGAAGAAGGAAGAACTTGCGATCTGTAGGAGGAAAGTAGAGGATGAGATGGCAAGGCATGCCAAGGCAGTGGAGGTGACGCGGGCCATGACTCTAAACAACATACAAACGGGCTTGCCTGGGGTGTTCCAGGCAATGACTGGCTTCTCTGGTGTTTTTGCAGAGGCACTCGAGGGATTGTGCAGCCGAGCGGGCCGTCTTTAATTAGAATAAACGGTCATATACATTTGGCTTAGCCATGAAACCCCAAGAGTGTGGGTTCCTAGAGATGTGTCCAGGTAAGGACACTGTATAAATGGTCTAACTGAAGGGATCCTTGGAAGTTAACTGAGGACTCCCTATAATCTTCCACCATCTCTCTTCTCTTTTTGGGGCAAGTAATAGTAATATGAGTTGCAGACAAAGATGTCTTCCTCGGGGACAGATTTTTGTTTCCTCTGTAAATATGAATTTTGTTACTTTTTGGTTAAATTTTTTTGTATCTCTATCTTTTCTCTTTTACTCCGAGAGGTTTAAGTGGGAAGTGACATGGCCCTTATCTCTGTACAGGGAATTTCATGAAGTCTGTCACAGGGTTGTTTTGTGAAGCACATGAATAAGCTCCATTGTCCAAAATTGAATCTACCGTGTCTTTCTAGTGTTCTGTGATCCTTCTACATTTTTATGATGCAGTAATCAGTCTCTTATTCATTGGATTATGAATTCCTGTGTCTTTAGTGGGGCACTTGAAACTAACCTGTTTACCAGAAGAGAAAGAAAACTATACTCACCACTGCAGTTCATGACAAATTGTGAACACTGGCGGTTTGAAGGATATTTACCTCTGCTTGTAGCTTGGGTGGCTGAGACTTGGCATTTGCAGACCCCGTCCAAAGTGTACAACAGGCCAATGACATGTGGGTGGGGAAGAAATTGGTATCATGGCCGGTTTGTGCAGCGAAGAGGACAGGCAGAGGGTACTGTGGCCATGAGGCTAAGTACTCCAAGCGGCTGATGTGGCTGCGGATTCAGTCGTATCATCTGATGGGATATGAAAATTTGATATTCAATTGTCTGATCCGACTGAGTACATTGGTTTAATTTCTTTCCTTGTTTTTCTTTAGCTTCCCGAGGGCAGTGGAGTCTTGTCAATGGCTAGGCCCCCACAAAAAGAGCATGCGAATCAAATGGAGATGGACCATTCCTTTCGCGTACGATAATTAGTCTCCAGATCTCCGTAAAGACAAAGGAGATCCTGTTAGAGCGAGGAAGGAGGGCGATTACGAGCTCGAAGTTGAAACATCTGCTGCTGCAGTGCAGTGCAGTGCTGCTACTTCTTCTGTTTCCGAGTTTCTTATTCCCCGGTCTATAAAAAGCGAGACACCTTTTCTCCTCGTCTACTGCTTCCCGCTCTAACAGGCCGCTACAGTCCGTTTCAATGTTTTACTGTTCCTCCTCGTGACGGTGATGATGATCCCCCGATCCGAGATTAACGTGATTGAATTGTTTGGCAGAGAAATCGATAGTTCTTCATCGAATTTGGGGATTGTTCGTCTTGCGTAACGAATCTTGCGAACTGTTCTTGATCTGATCTCTCCAGCTAGTTGCCGGACATAACAGAACATAAAAGAGAGGATTTCTTTAATCGACTTACCAGCTACGAAGAAAAAAGCGAAACAAGTTACGGATTTGAAACTCAAAAGCCCTTCTAAAGGATAGTGACGGTATTGTCGCGACTCTCGATTAAAGAAATGCAGCACTTGTCTTCCATTGTGATCAGTGGTTCGTTGTAGAATGTCAGTCTTCTTCGCCTTTTCTCTTTCAAAACCTGTCCTTCTGCCTCGGATCTGGTGGATTTTTGTTTAATCAAACATGGGTCTTGTAAAGACTGTAATTGATTTGATTAGATAGGAAATAGCACCAAAGTTTGCCGCTTTTTTAATGATCCGAGATGCTCGGGATGCTGCTGCAAGTCTGGAACTCGGGCGAAGGTCTCTGAAAGTCTGAAACAGAACGGCTTCATAATATATAAAAAAAAGGAACAGAACTCACGTAAGTAATAAACCAGCCGCGATCTAAGTTTCGAACTGCCAAAAGATGTTCGTCAGAAGGTAAAAGATACACTTCTTTGTTTGTTAAAACAATTTAACCTTTTTTAAGTTTTTTTTTAACTGGGATATATTGGAAGGTTGAAGTCTAATATATTAATATAACAAATATTCTAATGAATCCCAATAAAAGGTTTTCATTATACTAGTTGAATATTAGTTCTTGGTGGCCTTCCTTTGAAATGGTCCATTCACTTAGTGAAGAGTTTGGTTATGGGACTCAATTTTAATTTTTTTCTCAAATAAACTTTTCCTGAATATTTGAAAGAAAAAATCCTTTTAGTTAACTTCTTGTTCACTGTACCAAAATTCATTATGTAGCCTATTAATTATAACTTTTGTAAAAATAATGCTAGTTGCACTTAAACTACGCACTTGTTAATCTAAACCATTGATGCCTAGAGATTATCCTCTAGAAAATAAGATTTTATAAAAAAAAAATTTTTTTATATTTTTAATGGCTTAGATTAACATGTACGTCGTGAGTCCGTAGGTGCGTCTAACATTACTCCTTTTGTAATACCTAAAAAACCTCTTTTTAGATAGAAAAAGTGGGCAAGAGTAGTGGTTAATTGTTACTATTATGGCAGCTCAAACGGGAATAAATTGCCTTACAATCATAAGCCAAGGGAAAAAAGTTCTTTAAAAGAAGTGAAGTGTGGCCTGTTCTGTCTTTTCATTTGTCAATTTTGGTTGGTATCCCAAAAGCTCAGTCCATCTTGGACAAAAAAGCTCTTGCCTACTTTGGATATTTTTCCTCTAAACCACTTCCACACCTATAGAAAGATCTTGGAGTTCTTTCTCTCGTTTGACAAAACAAATTGCCATGTTGCTCTTTCTGAAATGTATTAGCTTTTCCTTCTTCCACACTTCCTTTCTCCTTCCTTTCCCATTATGCTTTTGGGACTTTGCTTGTTCAGAAAAGAATGTTAAAGCGTCCTTCAAGGAGGGCCTTTCTTTGTTTCTTATGTATTTTATTTTTATGTGCGAGAGAGACTAAAAAAAAATTGGATGTTAACAACAAAGTATTAGGCTATTAGCAACAATCATCAATTTGTTTTTAAAGTTATATGCAAAATCTTGTCTTTAGGAGACAATCATCATATGAGGTAGATCGTTTTCATTTCTTCATGTTAAGATCATTGCATGAATATGAAGCTGAAAAGGAAGTCTTTTTTCTGAAAGAGTATCTACCACATGTTACCTAAAAAGGATGAAGTACTAATTAATGATAGTAATGTATCGTATTCGTTTGGACCATCTAATATAGTCCATTGTTGAATTGTACCTAGTACTATCATAACAATGGCATATAAAATTTTAAAAAATTAATATAAGTAGGGATGAAATTAATTTTCGATTGCAATAGCGTGGATATGGGAAGCGGCCCGTGACCATCCATGACCCATTCTTGAAGTATTATGAATTTTCTGATGGAAAAAATCTTTACATTTAAAACAGTCTTCTAACATGATGGTAAAGGAAAATGTTGGCTGCACCTATGTGCACTACCTATACCATGTACATGTAAATCTAAACCATTGATGCCTAGGGTTTATCTTTTAGAATATAATATATAATTTTATAAAATAAAAAAATATTTTTTATTTTTTTGAAGACTTAGATTAGCATGTATGCCGGATAAGTACTGCATAGGTGCAGCTAGCATTACTCTATTGTAAAATAACAGATGATAGAAGAGGTTATGTTTGATTTGTTGCTTGGATTTATAGTAATGGGTAAAGTCTAGCATTGAGCTAGATTGAAATAGAAGACAAAATAGTAGTTCGCTCTTAAGAGATTAAAAAAATAGATTATAGATTAGGTGAAGAGAAGCCATTCTCTGGTTGGTCGTGATTATTCTTTTAATTAATTAAATTCTAAAAACAGACTGGTCTCGTCATTTTGTGCCATATGCTCTTGATGCTATAACGAAGTACTCAATTGATCTTTAAAGAATTAAGTAAGAAAAGCAATACTTTACAAATAAAATAGTTTTCAAACACCTCCATGATCAAGTACTTGTAATTAAGAAATATTACAAGATTCTGAATTCTGAAAGTCTCAGTCAATGAAACTGATGAGAAATGTAGGTTTTATTGGATCTTAGATCTATATAACAGCCAGAACCCAAATCTCTCTCTCTCTCTCTCTCTCTCTAGGTATCTCTCTCTTTGGGTCTCTCTCTCTAGGTATCTCTCTTTGGGTCTCTCTCTCTTTGGGTCTCTCTCTCTCTGGGTCTCTCTCTCTGGGTCTCTCTCTCTGGGTCTCTCTCTCTGGGTCTCTCTCTTTGGGTCTCTCTTTGGGTCTCTCTCTCGCTCTTTGGGTCTCTCTCTCTCTCTCTCTCTCTCTCTCTCTCTCTCTCTCTCGGTCTCTCTCTCTGGGCCTCTCTCTCTCTGGGTCTCTCTCTCTCTGGGTCTCTCTCTCTGGGTCTCTCTCTCTCTTTGGGTCTCTCTCTCTCTGGGTCTCTCTCTCTGGGTCTCTCTCGCTCTGGGTCTCTCTCTCACTCTGGGTCTCTCTCTCTCTCTCTGGGTCTCTCTGGGTCTCTCTCTCTGGGTCTCTCTCTGATCTCTCTCTCTCTCATCTCTCTCTCTCACTCTAATCTCTCTCTCTAATTGACTCTCCTTCCAAGTTCTGAGATTGGACTAGAAAGCACAAAATAGCTAGCTTTCCACCTTTCGGAGATTAAAAAGAATATACTACAGATTAGGTGAAGAGACGAGCTAAATTAATTAGGATTAAAGAAGTTGCATCCTCCAAAAAGAATAAAACAATCCATGGAACCAATATATACAAGGCCAAAGACCGGCATTGCCTTCTTGAGGTATATTTAGTTAATTAGGTACTGATCAGGCCTGCTGCGCAGTTTCAATATAAAAGAGGGTACTGCACGTAGGCTAACGGGGAATTTATAAGAAGGCAGAGAAGAGTACTACTACAACTTATAATTAAGCGATATATGTATCGAGCTAGGCAACTAAACGATGGCCGCCGAGCTGATGGGAAGCAGCTGAACTAGTACTACAGTGCTCATCATCGGCGGCACCGGCCATATGGGACGGAGAATGGTGAGGGCGAGCCTGGGCATGGGACATCCCACTTACGTTCTGTTCCGGGACGAGAGCCTGTATAACATAGAGAAGGTGGAGATGCTTCTAGAATTCAAGCAAGAGGGTGCAACCCTCTTGCCCGGGTCACTGGACGACGACGACAGAGGTCGTCTCATGGAAGCCGTCAAGCAGGTCGACGTCGTGATCTCCGCCGTCGCCGGGAACCATGTCAGGGATGCCATCTTGGAGCAGTTGAAGCTGGTGGATGTCATCAAGGAGGCCGGAAACATCAAGGTGATCGATCATCAGTACCGGTGCTTTAATTATATTTCTTCCATAAATAGAATATTGGCTTAATAATTAGCAGTAAAGATTTAATTTTGTAGGGATGAGTGAAATTAAGCACCATTTGTTTTTTTTTTTTTTTGCGTGTAAGCTGCGGTTTATTCCTTCGGAGTTCGGAATGGACCCAGATCGGATGGCAAACTCGCTCCCTCCGGGGAACCAACTCTTCAGAGACAAGTGCAGGGTCCGACGTGCGATCGAGGGCGCAGGCATTCCCCCACACGTATGTCTCTGCAAACTGCTGCGACGGCTACTTCCTCGGTGGCCTCGGTCAGATAGGAGCTCTCATCCCCCCACGCCACAAATGCACACTATGGCCATGGAACGGTCAAAGGTACTACGTACACCAATTTTATAAAAATAACACTGCTTTTTCTTTCTTTTTTCTTTTTTTTTTGAAAGTGAGTCATGTTTTTGAGAGTCAGTGATTTCTTGATTACAAATTAAAAAAAAATCACTTTTTATTTTCATGAAAAAAAAACAATGATTTTTAACTAGCTAGGAGTGTCATTATTTAAAGAGTCTTTTAATTAGAGTAATGCTAGTTGAACTTATCCAATGTACACGAAGTAACCAGCCAATAGGAAAACTTAAAAATAATAATAAAATATTTTTTATTTTATAAAATTCTAAATCTTAAAGTCGGCAACTATTTATTGAGATCTAATTTCTTTGAACGTGCACTTGTATGCAACGACGAGAAGGACATTGCTACGTACGTTCTGAAGACGATTGATGATCCACGCACCCTGAACAAAGCTATCTTCATTAGGCCCCCAGCCAATATACTGTCCCAGGGAGAAATTGTGCAAATCTGGGAGAAACTGATTGGGCACAAATTGCAGAAGAGCTACATGACTAAAGAAGAATGCTTCAAAAGCATGGAAGGTAATTAATTAATAACGAAATCGTTCTTGCTTTCTTTCGCTCAAACGTGTACATGTTTTTTGCAACAGGGAAGCCATTTGGGATCCAGATGGCCATCATTCACAATTATCACATATACTATGAAGGTGTCTGACCAACTTTGATGTGTGTGAAGAGGAAGAAGCTTCAAAGTTGTACCCGGATGTGAAGTACACTATTGTCGAAGAATATTTGATGCGTTACGTTTGATTTCTTCCCTTTTTAGAAAGAGATTATATATAAATAAAAAATACTATCAACACTTTGACATTTTATATGGAGGTTTTAACTGATGTGGCTATCCTCCTTGCAACCTACTTGGCATTCATATAAGGTCTAAGATTTAAGCTTCCTTGTAGAATAGGAAGATAGTACCTATTTTATCTCTTACCTGGACTATAAAAACGTCACGTCACTGTAAAAACTCATAGTAAAAAGTTATAGTACGCATATGACCACTCTATATAAATATAAAAAAAGAGTGAATGATATCATATTACAGCCTATATGTAATTAAAAATTTGTTCGTTCACCAAAAAACAATGTTTTAATTTTAAATCAAGCCCATGGTTGAAATCCACATAGCCCAAATCTTAATAGATGAGCGAGACTCATGAATGGACCCAGAGGCCCACTAATGACAATGTTATGGGCCAACAAAATCTCTCTATGTGAATAAGATTGGCCGACCAAAGAGGCATAATTAAGCGAGTCTGGCTTTCCGTTCCTTGTTTTAGGACAGGAACAAAAAAAAAAAACAAAAAAAAAACTGTGGGCTCATGCGGGACATTTGTTGGGGACACGCGTCGTACCCACTTCGTGGGCAGACAACATGCAAAGCCCTGCATGGAGAAACCCAAAGGCACGTGCCTCGTCACCCTACGTGCCTCTCCACGCGTCGTTCCCGTCTCTTTTATATAACCCACCCAGCCTCCTCCATCCCCTTCACAATTACCCACATTTCTAGCCTTTCGTTAACATCTGAAACTTTAATTTTCTCGAAAATTATCGTTACAATGGCGGAGGGTCAGCAGCAGCAGCAGCAGCCGAAGTCGTACCAGGCGGCGAAGGCGGCGACGGCGGTGACCCTAGGCGGGTCGATGCTGGTGCTCTCGGGTCTGACGCTGGCGGCGACGGTGGTGGGTCTCACCCTGGTGACGCCGCTTCTGGTGATATTCAGCCCGGTGCTGGTCCCGGCGGCCATCTCCGTCTTCCTCATCGGCGCCGGATTCCTGTCCTCCGGCGGCTTCGGGGTGGCTGCGCTGTCGGTGCTGTCGTGGATTTACAAGTACGTCACCGGGAAGCGGCCCATGGGGGCCGACCGGCTCGAGCAGGCCCGGATATCGCTCGCCAGCAAGGCTAAAGAGATCAGGGAGCGGGCTGAGCACTATGGCCAGCAGATGACCACCGCTTAATGGAAGTTATAAGCTTCGAAGCTCCGCAACGCGATCGAGAATTACGCACCGGCCTCGCCTTCTTCTCGTCTTTTAAATATAATTGGATGTGTGCATGCATTTCATCTCAGTCTTGAATTCCCTGTTTCTTTTCGCGTCTCTGTTTTGATTTTGTGGTTTTTGTGTGGGAGTACTTTTTTTCCTTCTGGGTCGGAGCTGTCCGTAGTTTGGTAAATATGGCTGCTGGGTTACTTGTGTTTGGGATATATCGTTGATTGTAGTACTGGTGAAATTAAGAACATTTTCTGAGCATGCAATGTCTTCCTTTCTCAGAATATATATATATTGAGATTAAATGAGAGCGTAGAGTGTCTAATGCTTTTGGACAAACGAGGTCACCAAATGCTTGTAGACTGCAAGGAGTAGATACATGCAGAAGCAGTGTTCTCAGTCTACGACAAACCACTACTTCACACAATAGAATTATTTTCCCAACACATGTCACTTATGAAAATATTATTATTTAAAAAAAATTATTTAATTAAAAGCCCTAAAATTCAAAGTGCTTATATGTTTTTAATTAAAAGTTAAAATGTTTTTAATTTATGCCAATATATGAAAATTAACTTAAAGCTCTGAATATTATAATATGTAAAAGAAATGTTAACTGACTGTTTGATATTTAAAATGAAATCTTAGTGTTGGATTAAAGGCCGATCAGACTTTTCCTACGTAAAATGTCCATTTCTTTTTTATTAATATGTTCAACTAGATTTATATATGTTAGATATTTAATATAATCCTAATATGTTAAAAAAGAATAATTATCATTGTTAATCATGGGCGATTGGTTCTCATTTTTCTTGCACATATAGTCTAGGCTTATTGTATGTGTCTGATTAATTCATCTTTTATCTTGATTTATAACAAAACAAAAAAAAAACAATTTCGAGTCTTGGACTACAAGAAAGAATATCTTTTTATCTTGATTTATAACAAAACAAAAAACAATTTAAGAGTCTTAGACTACAAGTTCCCGTCTTTGCGAGCGAACACCAAGCGTCAGCTGAATACCGTTCGATAGACACCTGCGATTTCGGACGTTACTTTCTGTGGTAACTGAGACGTTGCACTCTCTTTCACAGCGATGGAGACGGCAGACGAGAACCCCTCGGCTAAGAGATGGCTTCCTTTGGAAGCTAATCCCGATGTCATGAACCAGGTTTCAATCCTTCCTCTCTCTGATGGCCCGTTCACGCGTTTCAATTTTATATCGGGGTACTGGTATGCTAGCTCTCTGTTTATGCCATTCTAGTGGGAGATTCTGATTAAGGGGTAGGAAAATTCAATATGTTATACTAAAAAAAAAAAAAGAAAAAAGAAAGAAAAAAATCGATTTGTTACGCTGTCTTTTAAGCGACATTATTTTGATTCTATTGTTGCGCGCTTCTTCACAGTTAAGCACAAAAAGATCAAATTTTAATTTCTTTCTTTTTTTCTTATGATGCAGTTTGTTTGGGGTCTGGGACTTCCGGTGGAAGAAGCAGAGTTTTACGATGTGTACGGTTTTGATGATGAGCTACTTGCAATGGTTCCAAAACCAGTTCTTGCCGTTATCTTTTTATTTCCCATCACTGCCGAGGTAAAGAACATCGGTGCTTGAAAGTTGATGCTATAGTTTTAATGGAAATGAGTAACTTCAGTTATTTGAATCCAATTAAGACCCAATCTTGCGGCCTGTCCATATTTTCAGGCAATGAAAGTTCTTCTTCTCTTAGACTGATTTTGGAGTGTTTGCTTGGTTATTAATGTGCTACGTGTACTGACGGTGTCGAATTTTGAATGTCTGGTAAAGGATTATCTGTAGCTTGTTAGTTGCAAGGCATATTCAGACAACACAGTCCACCGCACCCTCTCTGGAAAAAGATAATAAGATATCACACATATGACCTACTTGAAGGCCTGCTTTTTTTTGAAAAAAATGAAAAAAAACAGGTTGGTGTTCCAAGCGCTGGTTCCTAATTCTTTTGATATGACATGATGTATGTTACGAGGGATAAAAATGAAGGTTTTGCAAGCCTATCCACCATGGCAATAAGCAGTTGAAATAAAAATATATGACCATGAACTGCGCAAAAGATGTCATGTTGAATTGTATTCATTGTCCCATTGGCTTCATTATTTCCAATTACATAAGAATTTCTATCTTAAGGGAGCAGTGTACAATTTATTTGTTATGTGTTTCATGTGACGAGGAAGCGTAACATCGCATTAAGTGTTGGTATTGCTCAAATTTTCATTTGGGGTATGCTTTTACTATGGATAGTGCTGTGACATGCTAATTCTTTTTTCATTCTCAGACTGAAGCACAGAGGCTATCGGAGGAAGAAGTGGCACGTAGCAGCGAGGAAAAGGTTTGAAGGGTTATATTTATCTAGCTAATAGCTGCATCAATACAAAGAAAGATTTTAGTGTGCAGTTATTAATATGTCCAGACTCTTAACATATTGCATTGTTAATAAGTAGATGGGTGGTGCAAAGTAAATATCTCCTCCCCTTCCTTCAGTCCAAACACACTCACTGCTTCTCTCTGGGAAGGGACAGTTTGTTAGAGCCACCAAACAAGGAATTTGTTGCACAGTCATAAATACGTAGAAATGTTTTTCTTCTTGTGTCGATAAGTAGTCCAATTAATATCTCATGTTAAAATTTATGAAAAAATTTAACTCAGAAAGGAAAAACTTATACCTCAAGAAAAGAACTTTTTTTAATAATAAAAGACCCTGATAGGACATTATATAGAAAGGCCTGGCTTTGTTTGGGGATCTTTTTTAGATGGTTTCTCTTGTTTTATCTTCTAATCCTTCTTAAACAGAAAAGTTAGTCTAGTTAAAACTGGCAGCATACATGGGATTTTCGTATCAAATAATTCTATTTGCATGTTAGATTCACTTCTTGGCTAAATAAGACTGAGAAAGTGGCGCTGTAGTTAGATCCAATTAGACTAATAATACAGTTTCAAGTGATTTTCTTAAACAGCTTTTTGTGTTTTCGGGATTTAATGTCAATACACGTGTTTGCATGTGGCAGTTGTTTAAAAAATTGACAGTTTTGAGATTCCTTGATTGTAGGCTTCAACTGAGAAAGTATATTTCATGAAACAAACTGTTGGAAATGCATGTGGTACAGTTGGAATTCTTCATGCTATTGGCAATGTTTCGTCGCAGATCAAGCTTAGTAAGTGTCATTCACATTTGTGCTCTTCCTCAATATGTTCATTTCCTCAGTCGAACGTTCTTCCTTTTAATTGTTGGATGTACTGAGAGTAGTTGACAATCTTATGACATGTAAAGTTTACTTCTTTGCAAAATTTCTCAGCCAATGCTTTAGGGTTTAGGGCTGGGGGATCTAAAGATTGCTTGGTCATTGGCTAAGCAGTTGATACTCTAACTACTTAAGCTGGTCACAGCCCCTGTTGTACTTTATGTTATATCCTGTTCATTAGTTATAGGAAGCTTTCACTGTTTAAAAGAAAGCTCTCTGTGAACTTGAACAGTAGCTCAGTGGTCACATGGAGGATTTGTAGTTGGAGGTGATGGGTTCAAGTCTCCACAGGGGCAGAGGGCAGGGGGACTTTATGCAAGCACACTGAAGTAGGATCTCAAGAAGTGAAGATGATTAGATAAGAAAAAGGTGAAAGGACTTTCTAGGTTGTCTGGGTTTGAAAACTGACATTGACATATTGTGCCATGTGAGTTACTGATGTGAAATGAAGTTGCAACATATGCATCTATTATATCTATTTCTAAGGAGAATGGAGCTGTGTTCTATGGTTGGTTGATTTGGTTGCTGGCACTGTACTCATCAGTGCTGAGTTTTCTATATTTTATATTATACAATGAAAGTTATGTGTGTCATGCACATAAGTGTAGAAAGAAGGATTGAACATCTAAATAGAAGGAACTTGTTCTAGACGTGCCTGAGGACATATATAAAGATCCGATTGATTAGCCATGAAGTTCTTTTACAGAGGAAGTGACGGTGAATTTACTGAGACGTTGGATGTGTACTTCTTATATTGCAACTCTGCAGTTGAGGGTTTTAAAGCCTTTTATATTTGTCTTATCTTGTTTAGTGTTTCGTATGCCCTCTGTTAGATGGGTCAGAAAGTTAAAATAATCATTAATTTTGGTGTTATCTGTAGTTTTAATACCATGCTAATGGATCACTCAGTTATTCTTTTTTGTGCACTTCCTATAAAGGCACACTTAAATTTGAGAGGATTTTTTCGCCTATCTAAAACCAACCTTAACATGTGTGGAGAAATTTCACTTCTTAAGTCTTGAGATATTTCCTCCATTATGGTTAATTTATATACTTTACGTCATAACTGTTTGGGAAAAGAAAAAATTTGTAGTGACCGTAGATGTGTGGGATTTTGTGATTGCAATGAACTTTATTGATGGTCAGATATGAACAGTTTACCTTCCTCATCTCTTTTTTGTTCTTTAGTTCTTTTTTTCTATTTTCTCTACTAGGTTGGGTTTCTCATTAGATTTTATTGAGCATAACATCCTATAATGTCATTTTAACATCCGCCTTCCCTGAAAATTTACTATCTCTCGGCACTCCCATAATTTGCTAAATATCTCTCTGAGAGGCCCAATATACTGTCTCATGGGATTTCTAGTAACAAAACAACAAGTAGCTTATGAAGCTACTAGTATTTAAAATTTTTTAGGTAGATACAATTGCTGACAAAAAAATGACTGAAGTGCAACAAAATTTCACTTTTAGAATCTTACTTTGCTAGGTTTGGATAAATCCCTGAACTTAAATTTAGGGTTCAATTCCAAGGTCTAAAATTGGGTAATATTTCCGTTGGTTTGTTCAATTCTTTTTGCCAATTTTCTTTCCGAAGAAAGTGAATTTTATTAATCAAAGAAATATGCAGATAAGGAAGGGTCCCAAATAGTGCGAATCATAAGAATGTGCTCCAAAACTTTCCAATCATTGGATTTAGTTGAAATGGGAAGTATAATAAGAAAATATATTAGTTTGTTTGTCTTTTTCCTTCTGAATTCCACTCTGTGATATGTGGAATGGTTTTCAGTGAGTCTCATGTATTGTAGGCTTGGTGCCCAGGGGGAGGCTTCTCGGTGAAGCTGTTGTGCTTGGTGCACAACTAAGGAACTTCAAGATTGCTGTGTGCTTGCAGTGATTGTTCATTCATATGTAAGCAAACGTATATACTTGCACTTCAAGAATCATAATTACTCATTCCACTAGGAAATTTTAATGTTGAACATAGGAATTTTGAAGCATATAACACTTAAGTCAATCCTTCTCTCCGCTGGGCCAAATATTTAGGTATTTCTTGTTCAAAAAAACAAAAATTGCTATCTAATGTAATTTTAGAACTTCCATGTGAGAGTTTGATTCACGGTGAGAAGCTAACCTCCTATCATGACTAAGAGAGGGCTGAATGTGCATGTTTCCAGATCCAAAATCATCTGAGAGGCAATAAATCATCCTAGTGAAAGTCATATGACTTGTGTGCTGCTTAATACTAAAGGTCAGAATATAGCAAGATTTATGATTTATCTCACTTTTTGTCCTAGCTGCATTTAATATGGTATGAGAGGCAGCGAACATGTTTCTTTGAGATAACTTAGGTTATGAAGGCAATGCTATATCTCTTGTTTAGTGATTGTATGCACTGTAAATGACACATCTGCCAGGACCTCCACGACTAGTTCTGCTTGATGTTAAAATAGATAAACCTTTCATTCATTGGATCTCACTGAAAGTTATATGGAACTCTATGAGAAAGTATATTGCTGTATATCAAAATGTTGTGTTTTATTACTGCATTTAATATGGTTTAACACCCCATTATGCTGCCTAAGTTAATGCCTTTATGTAATTAAATAACTTAGAGATCTTTAAATCATACAAAATTGGTGATTTTGTTACACTATTTATGCATGTTGTTATCTCCAGATGATGGTTCCTTTTTGGATAGATTCTTCAAATCAACATCCGAGATGGATCCCCTGGAGGTTGTACATCTGATCTGGTGTTTTTCTGTTGCTTGAATTTTGGATTTTATTTCGTCTGAGTTCAGGAGAATGAATTTATTTTGGGTTGGTCTACATGTAGAGGGCGGTTTTTCTTGAAAAAGACAGAGAATTAGAGGTTGCACATTCTGTAGCAGCAAGCGGTGGTGATACTGAGGCAAGTATTTGCTCTTTACATTTATAATATATGCATAAGGCTTAATGGTTCTATTGCTTTCTACTATTGAGTTACAGACCAATCTTTGTTTGATTTTGGAAGGGCATAAAAGCTGTAACCAGTCTTTAATGAAATAAATATCTCATATGAACCCTGAGTGTTCCCTTTTTGAATCAATGAACCCTTTTCTAGACGTGCAAAAAGCGGTACCTTTTCTGAACCTACAAATGCCGTACCTTTTCTAAACCTGCAAGTGGTGGGTAGCTTTCTACACCTTAAAAATAATTCTCCACTGGAGTTTTTGTAGTGTATTTCTCATCGTAGGGAATACAGGAAAGCCTCCATTTCTGAGTTGGCAGAGGTGTCTAAAAATCCGTGTTGTTGACATATATGAAGCCATTGTAACCTCTTCTTCACCTCTTTTATGTAGGCTCTGAAGTGGAGTTTGAATAACTTGTCTGTGCATCTTCGGTTGTCGCTTTATTTAGAAAGTAGTGAGCATCATAGTTTGTGGAATACAGGCAAGACAGTGAATTGTAAAAGCTATGGATGGGTGATCTAAGTTCCTACTACAAATTATTAATACTAGTTTCTTCATAATAGTAACCAATAGAACCTTTGCAGAATGGACTTTGTTCATTATTATCTAGTCTAGATTGGGGAGTACATGGTCTGGTTATTGTGATTGCATACTTTGTCCTCCACTTGTTTAACTTAGCCCATGGTTTTATGGTTGACCAATCGGGTGTAGACCATGATTTTCACAACTTGGTCGAGTCATTGCTGTCTACTTGGCAGATTCTACTTGGATTGTTATATTGCCAGGTTTGGGTGGGGGTCAGACTCATTCCGTCTATAATTGGACAAGTCTCCTGCAACTCAGGCCTAGTCAACTGAGTCATAGAGTCGATCTGACCTGACTTGGCCAACCCTACTCAAATTTTGAAGAAGCCATGTCAGGCCCGAGTGGGTCAGAAAACCATGGCGTAAACATGCAACCGTGTTAATTTTATGCTCATATTCCTTTGGAATATATCTTCTCATTGCTTCGCCTCACCTATACTGTTTATTCTTTGACAGGCTCCAACTCAAGTGGATACTCATTTTATTTGCTTCACATGTGTGGATGGTATGCAGTTGTGTTTTGTATTTTTCAGCAGTCATGTTTAACATTTAATTAAGAAGATTGAAAAACTGTGATGTTATAAATCATCTTGGCTATCACGTCTTTATAGGAAATTTGTACGAGCTCGATGGGAGAAAGTCACGGCCAATACTACACGGCCCTTCCTCTCCAGACACTGTGTTGAAGGTCACTGGACTGTCTTTTTTTGCTCATTACCTTCTTTCTCATTGATGAAAACAAAATGGAAACGAAAGTGGAAGAGAAGCCTTAAACAATTTATTATCTTTTTGCTCATAACCTTCTGTCTCATTGATGAAAGCAAAATGATAATAAAAGTGGAAGAGAAGCCTTAAGCAAATTATTGATTTTGATTTTTTGCTACCTTGTCGCAACAGGATGCTTCCAAAGTCATACAACAGATGATTCAGAGAAGTCCAAACTCCCTCAATTTCAACGTTATTGCTCTTTCCAGGAAAGGGTAGGATTGACTTGATCCGTTGGAGATAAAGCTGTAGAAGTTCAGTGTAGACTCTTTCTTCAAATTCTGTTACCCTCTTTTTTATGTATTAGATCCTTCTGAAACCTATAGACTGAATTAATGTTTTCGTAAAAACCCATTAAGCATATTATTGAGTTCTGCAAATCATGCATTTGGATCACTAGAGAACATTGTTAGTGTTCTCTGGCTGACCAAGTGTGGACGGTACTGGAAGTTATGCGCACTCTCGCAGTGCGCATTCTGTCTACCCCTCTGATGTTGGTGCAGAGCCAGCGTCTCGATTTCTGGACAAGAAATCAATAACAGAGTAATGCAATATGCACTTTACTGTGCAATCACTTAGTGCACTTCCCCTCACTGTACTGCTATAGTGAGGGGAGAAGTGTACAAAGTGCATGCACAGTAAAGTGCATATAATGTTTTTCATAATAAAGTGTCAAGACCACATCAGAGGGGTGGACGAAATGCGTACTCTCGAGGGTGCGCATAGCGTTACTAGTACATATAAAGGAATCCTAATTCCGAAGCCCATTCTCTTTTTTAGCGGGTGTAAAATTGAATTGGTCATCAAATCAGAGGTAGTTCCGCTTAATCAGATTGAACCACTGGTTGAATCAGATTGAACCACTGGTTGAATCAGATTGAACCACTGGTTGAATCAGATTGAACCACTGGTTGAATCAGATTGAACCACTGGTTGGATCAGATTGAGCCACTGGTTGAATCAGATTGAACCACTGGTTGAATCAGATTGAACCACTGGTTGGATCAGATTGAACCACTGGTTGAATCAGATTCAACCACTGGTTGAATCAGATTCAACCACTGGTTGAATCAGATTGAACTACTGGTTGAATCAATTCAGCCAGTCGATGAAACCAATTTGTGTCATTATTCTAATGCCTAGTTATATAATTCGATTTATGATCTCAGGGTTCATAGTTATTTTCATGAATCGGAACCTGGGAGATGTCTCGGTTTTGGATTAAAGTCTAATTCGCCAAAATTGGTTCAGTTTTCTTAATGAGGCCAACGCTCTCCGAAATAGAGCAGTAAGAATAAGACGAATAAACTTGACCATCTCTTATACTTGATACCTACGTCCTAGAGGAAGTTATCAATCTTTAATGTTCGTAAGTACAAAATATATGCAACATTCATAAGTACAAAAAATATACACGGCATCCATAAGTACAACATAGCTACACAGCATTCATAAGTACAAAATATATATAGCATGTGGAAGTGTTTAATTAGCTCTTTGATAGAGCACTTCTGAGATGCACTTTGGATTTTTCCCAAGGTGTAATTTCTCTTACTTAAAAGGTAAGGTCTCTCTAAAAGGAAGTTTAATTAAAAGAGTTTTTATTGATGATGTATTTACCCATAAAAAGTTAGCTTTTAGGTTAGGAAAAGCACAACCAAACAATCTTGTTAGGGGTATAGAGCAAAACAAGCGATTTTCAGATTCATAATAAATTTCTATTTAATAGGTTTTGTAACTAATTAACCATTGATTGCTTCCGTAGCATAAGCATATTGGAATTCTTCCTCATTTACTGCCCAGTGCATGCAAAAATTCATTTTGCAAAGCTTGCAATATTTTCTTTCTCTTTCACCTGCTTTCCTGTGTTGTCTTTTGATTCCCTTCTTCAATTCCATCTTTTCCTAACCCTAGCTTTCCACTCTTCTACCGTAACGACGAAATCAATTTTTCTTTCGAAATAAATAACAATCTCACAAAGAGCACAGAAACGATTTTTACTCAGAAGTAGCAACTGGAAACACCTTTGATAACCCATCTAAACTCTTAACAAGAAAAGAAGCTTTTTCCCGGCGACAGGCGACAGCAGCGCCGCCCAGAGACCGGAATATCTTCCCAACAAAGACGGTCAAACCCAGAACAACTAAAGTCTGTGTGATTCCTTTTCAATCACCACTAATAATATGCTAATGTAAAGTACTTCTCTAGTGGATGAGAATGGGGACGGGTTTTGAATCCAAATTTGTCTTCTTCGGTTCTTCCACCTCCGTCTTTGGCTTCGCCCTTTACAGTGGACCCGAATGCTTCTCCTTTAGTGAGAACTCCCCAGTCTGAATCACCCTGCTTGGCAGTTTCCCTCCAGTTCATCGGTTTTGATAATTCCTACCCATAATTGCGAACCCTTTTCTTTATTCAGCAATTAATCCCCAACTTCTTCTCGAGATTTCGCAGACGAACTGTCGATGCTTTTGAGTTTCGATTCTTTTGAGAGCCACCCACTGAAGCCGGGAGAAAAGTGAATACCCCCCAGAATGATAAACCTATTGCGTGTGCTTGCGCGCATCTGGGGTACCCATCGGAGTTCGAAGACTAGAAAAAAGAGAGCGAGAGAGTGTGTGTGTGTGTGACAGAGAGAGACCAAATGAGAGAGAGAGAGAGAGAGAGAGTGTGTGACATAATCAATATAATACAACTATGCGAGGGGAAAGGATTAAAGAACCCCGCTGCTCAACTATGGTTAATAATCAGAGCGTCCACACAAGGGGAACCCTTTTAGAGACAAAAGCAACGAAGAAGAGAATCACGAACCCAGAAAAGGGGGGACCGCTCCGGCCGACCCTTTTTCTAATTCCAACACCGGAATTCCAAAGCATTCACGAACCCGCTTTTTGAAACGAGGAAAGAAGGAAGAGGAAGAAGAAGAAGCTCACAAAATTCTAAGAAACAAAAAAAATGAAAAGGAGACGAACGGAGAGAAAAGCAAGGCGCCGGGGGTTGAATCGTTGATTACTCTATCGTGCTGGCGCGCGCGAGATCCGCGGCTCTAATCATTTAATCACGATGTGGCCAATCAAATCGGCATTCATTCGCTGTATTTCGCGCCAAACGACACAGTGCTATACCACCCAGAAATCAGCAGAATCGATTCAGGGTGCCGCCCCTCCGAGGTGTATGAGTATCTCCATCATCATCACAGATTCACACCACTCCCCGCCATGGCCCATATCTATAGGTCTTTGAACCATAGATTCACGACTCAGCGAGTCGACTCAACCGCACAAATCTTCTTTGGTACAAACCGACCTTTGTTGGACTCTCCACAGATCGTTCTCTTCCTTTTGTGCAAGGTACAAAAATTAAGATACGTGACAAAAAAATTAAGGCCACATGAGGTGCGGAATTGTCTGATTGACATGACATTACATTGGGCACATGGTTACTGATACTCTGATTGTGATACTTGTATTATATGCCCACCTAGGATATGGATAAGGCCTAGAGAACAGAGTGAGCGTGATTTGATTTTTGTGAATGAAAACTATCTTAAACCTATACATTGAGATGAAGTAATTAAATCCTCTAACTTAAGCCCCACTCCACTCAATTCAATTTTGGCTGATAAGCGCTTAAAAACAGAACAAACACTCATTCCTCTCGAAATGTATTAGCCAAGTGGCTGAAGAAGGCCAAAAGGAGTGTCCCCTTTTTCTTAGTTTTACTAAGAGGGAAAGGCAGGGGCCTACATCGTTGATATTAAATGAAAAAAAAATAAAATCAAGAGAATATGCAATGGATCATGGATTTTCAGCCTTTGTCGTTTGGTGGTTGATGAAGGATGTGACCCATTTTTCTTTAAAGAATTGTGAAGAGCAAGAGAAAAAATGGAAGATGGCGACTGGTGGGTCGTGACCCCAGTACAGTGTCTACTTCATGTGTAGCTAGCAAGCTCTCGGAGTGGCACGGTTGGTCGGCGACGTGGGTGGCGGGAAGCGCAGCGGCGCACCCGGGCTGGTCCCCGGCGGCGGGCTCCACCGTTCGCGTCGTGTGGGTTTGTCGGCCAAGAGAAGGACGCAGACCCGAGTCCGGCCGTGGCGTCTTTGTCCACGCGAAGGCGACACTGCGGAGGAGGAAGCATGCAATATCTCTGACTGAGCTCCCATCACTCGTGCGCAGCGGGACCAGACCGGGACGACGGATCCCTCGTTATTATCCTCTCCACCTGGAATTCCAAGGCGCTGCTTAATTGGCCTCGTCGAGTAACTATTACTGATGAACGACGACGAAGACGACAACGGACATTTTTTACCTTCTTCTTCCACGACTTTGAACATAGAACAGAGGATGGGGGCTTGGCTCGCCGTTCTGTTTCCGAGCTGGGTTCTGTGGATTTCTTTCTTTAATGGAGGCGGTGGGTTCCTGTAAATTTTGGGTGGGGTACAGATACAGTACGGTGAGTGTGAAATAAACCTGTGAAAAGAAATAATGGGTTCTGCAGAATCATTAATTACAAGCAAAAGATGGGTTCCTGCAGAATTCTCCAGAGGTAAAATACAAGCGAAAGTGGGTGGGGGGGTTTCGAAAAAATGTTCGATCGGTGACCATTTTACTCCGATCGATCCTCGAGTTTAAGAGACAGGGACGAAGCAACAGTCGCCGTCTCTGATGGGTTGGGCTGTAGCTGGTGTCGACACTGCAGGAATGCTACTTAGCATTAACGACACACAACAACCTCCGGCAGCTGCACCCAGCAAGCACAGGCTTTTCCCCTTTCTTTCCCCTTGGGACCATCGCCCATTCTCTCTCTTCTCTCTCTCTCTCTCTCTCTCTCTCTCTCTCGCTGCTTCATCCTCTAGTCCCGTTCCTCTCGCCCCCGTCGCTCTCCCACCCCTGCTAGTTACAGACTCACGTCCCTTCCATTCTTTTCAGTCTCTCACGCCCGTGTTCGCCCGTGTTCGAGCATAAAACACCCAAATCTACGAAATCAAATGCTTCGTTTGATGAATCTCGATCCATTGCATCAAACCCAAGATCGCGGGAAGAGATAGGGAAGTTCCATGTTTCGGATCCTGTTCCTCTCCTGTACTACGCCTGAAATTTCTGAACAAAAAAAAGCGAAAAGATCCGTGAGTGCGATTTGACGGACCGGAACCAGGAGCACGCGCACTCATTCGCGCAGACGTAAGACGACCTCATGTTCTCCTCCTCCTCTTCTTCCCATGTTCCCCACAATCTTACCGTTACGCTTTCACCCCGAATTGCTTCCTCTGTTCCAGTCGCCGAAACCGAATCCCCCTCCTCCCGTACCGGACTTCTTTCCCGATAAAACGATACGGATCTCCCGATACGGTTCGGCTCTCAGAGTCAGAGATTCCTCTCCCCTCTACGCAAGGAAAGGTGATCTATCAACTCATCGGATTCGACTTGTCTGCCCTCTGAAGTCTGAACCTGACCCAACAATATAAAAATTCTTTTAAGAAAATAAAAATAAAATAAATCCGCAGTAGGGCCCGCTCCCTTCCGATGATGACACGTGGGAGTTGAAGTGGGGCCTTCTTATTTCGTCCTGACATTCCTCAGCACCGAGCCTGACAGGTTAATTTTTCTATCTTAAAAAGGATAAAGTGGGGAGAGGATTATTATAGTGGTGGTGTTTGGGGTCTCTCTGTTGTTGGTGTTAAATGAAATGCCATGTTACCCCTCTTGGCAGATTATAGCTTGTCATTTTTTTTTGGGGTGAAAGCTACATTAAATTTTGTTCCATGACTAGCCACACTTTTTCCTTCAATCCGACCATAAATATATCCTCCTCTGATTGGGAAATTTTCATTTGATTATGAACTTTGAGAACCTTGCTATCTCTATTTTCTTTAGCACAAATATTTGTTGTCAAGCAAACGTGGGACCCCAAGCTTATCCGTAAAGGTTTTCTGGAATTGGAACTGAAACGAGGCTCATCCATGTATGCATTTTTTAAACCAAATATATCAGATTTAGACGAATTACACGGTTAAATAAAGAAATGGGGTTTTGTATAAGAAATCAGGTCTTAATTCTAAATTGTAGAAATCGTGGTTTAATAATAGCTATTAGTAAAAAATAAATGCTTTTCAAACACATGCAACAAGAATTTAAGATTGGATACCAGACTGTTATTTGATATGTTAACACAAATTACAAATTTCCGCTTGTTTTGTATCTTAATACATCAATTTTTAACTCATAAATATTTTTTATGGGACCGTTTGATTTTTTTTAAGAGAGATGAGATGAATCATGATGAAGTTAGTTAACTTAATCAGTGACACTAGTTTGGGAGGCTCTTTTGAGCTAACGTAGGGATAGTTTAGTAATATGGCGATAACAAGGGAGTGTGACAGAATTCAAGAAGCGAAAGAGATAAAGTCCACAATAATAATTTCATTAGAAGGGGGAAGTCTTTGGTCGCCGATATAAAATACAAAAGCGATTGAGAAGTGAGAAGTGTATGTGATCATACGAGCCTTGGAAAAGATGTGTAGCGCAAAGGGCAGGCACGGGTGGGGTCCATCGGGCCCAAAGGCATTCTAATGGGTGGGAGCCCACCACTGGTGAAAGCGCCTCGCTTTCTCGGCGTTTGCATAAGTACCGAAAAAGCAAAAGCGGAAAGCAGCAGCTTCAGGCCTTCAGCTCTCTCCGCCACTTGCCTTGTCTGCAAATTTTCTCTTTCTCGCTTTTTTGAGCGGAGACCAACCGGCAAAGGGGGGAAGGGAAGTGGAGCGACTGAAGCTCGAGCTCTCAATCCTAGTTTTGTACTGTTCGGATTTTCGGGTGGGGGGTGCTTGGTGGAAGAAGTGGAAAGAGGAGGAAGGGAGAGTTTGGTGCGTCTGTGTGATATCTGATGCTTCTGTTTATTCACATTTTTATTTTGCATAGTGTTTCTTTTGTTGTGCTTTACTCTGTTTAGGGACTAATCCGGGGATCTCACTGTGTTCGTGTTGTTTGCGATTTTTAAAATTTTTATTTCTTTGCTGGTTGTTTTATTTTACGGCAGGGATGTGAAAGCTGAATGAAGAAGCGTCGGACAGTAGGAAGAACGTTGAGGAGTTTCTGGGCTTCTGTTTTTCCTGTTCTTGGTTCTGGTTGTTATTTCTTCCGGCGGAGTTTGGTTTCAAGGTTTTGAGTGTCAGTCTTTTGCTTCTGTGGCTGTGGCACGTTAGTTTTGTCCATTTTGGAGTGGGGTTTATTTTCCCGTTTTTGATCTACTGATCTTCTGGGGACTCTAAGTCGGGTTTTGGGTACTTGGTGTTTTGTGAACTAAGTTTTGAGTGATGGTGACGGTACCATTTGTCTTTGCAAAATGTGTTGCTCGGATGAGCTCTTTAAAATGGTATTCCAGGCTTGGAACTTGATTCGAGATTTACTGGTGGTTGTGGAGGCATTGCATGTTTGATTTTTGTTAAACGGTTAACTATTATCCCAGCGAAATGTTTTTGGGTTTTTGACTGTTTCGTACACAATCGATCTAAATTATTACGATGATCGGTAAATCTTTTCTAATGGTGGACCTCTTTCTTTCTTGCTAGGTTTTGATTATGGTAGAGTATCCGCTCGTTCGAGTCCGGATTGCGATTTGCAGTTTGAGGGGCTTTGTGGAGAAAATGGATAGAACTAACAGATAATGTGCTGCAACAGAAGCCCTTCCTGGTATCTCTAATCTAAATGGGTCAAAGGAGAAGCGGCGTGCTGTTAATCTCTTAACCTGATTAGAATTCTCAAATCGAAGTATAGTGTTCTTCAGTCAAGAATGATACATTCCGTGTGATGGTAATCATTCATAAAAAATGGAGAAGATTCCTGAGTCTAAGACAGTTCCTGCTTCAGGAGAGCTTACCAAGACGGATCCGGGAGCAAGTTTGCCTACATGTCTGCGCACAGAAAAGGAGCTTCCCTCAAATGGGAAGGTGGATCAAGCTTCAGATGCATCTGTTCGTATAAATATGTTGAAGGGAAAGAACTCCTTTGAGGAACCAGAAGAACTAGTACCCGATGCTCCTTCCTTTAAAGGGAGTGATTCCTTTGACGAAGGTGGGCCAAGTTCGTTTTCTGGGGCCAGTCATCCTCCGGAACCAGTGGACACTGATCTAATGAGAACAGTATATGTTGCAATCGATCAAAGCAAGCCAGAGACAGGATGTTTGGTGAAGAGTTTGTCTATGAAAGGTCCTTTTTTAGAAGATCTTGCAATTCGGTTACCGGGCATGAAACCTGGTCCAGCTGTTCTTTCCCCACCAGAAAGCTTGGTTGCGGAACCCAATGAATTGGAACCAACTTCTCCCTTTTTAGTTTCTCGTGCTTCACAAACCACTGAAAACTCATTTTTGCCTCCAGAGTCTGAAGAGAAGGAATGTGTATGGGATGCATCCTTGCCTCCTAGTGGTAATGTGAGTCCTCATAGCAGTATAGATAGCACTGGTGTTGTCACAGCTATGAGCATTGTGAATAGCTGCACAAGTACTTATAGAAGTGATGGGTTAACTAGCGATGGAATGCTTAGTGTGGAAAGAAATTGTGAAAGTACCAAATGTAGTGTTAGAGGAGACTCACTTGAAAGTGCGAAGACTAGTATGAGTAGAGCAAGTGATAGTAGTGGCCTTAGTGATGATAGTAATTGGAGTAACATTACTGGGAGCGCAAACAAGCCTCACAAAGGAAATGATCCTAGATGGAAAGCTATTCTTGCAGTTAGATCAAGGGATGGTATCTTGGGCATGAGTCACTTCAGATTGCTGAAACGCCTTGGCTGTGGTGATATTGGCAGTGTATATCTTTCAGAGTTAAGTGGTACCAGATGTTACTTTGCAATGAAAGTGATGGACAAGGCATCTCTTGCTAGTAGGAAGAAATTGACCCGGGCTCAGACAGAGAGGGAGATACTACAGCTGCTTGATCATCCGTTTCTGCCTACTTTGTACACACATTTTGAAACAGACAGGTTTTCATGTTTAGTTATGGAATTTTGTCCTGGAGGAGATCTCCATACTCTGAGGCAACGGCAGCCAGGGAAACACTTCTCTGAATATGCTGCAAGGTGTGTTTTATTGTGGGCAATTGTCCACCCCTTGTTAAATTTTTTTCTGTCATATTTATGTGATTTAATTTTCTTAAAATGTACGAAACCCTTTCCTTTTGTCTAAGTGATACGATGGTTAACATGTGTAACATTGTTGTTGCTATTTTGATTGATAATCTTTCTTAAGAACTTAAATTTCTTTCTCGAACCTGTACTTGGTAGCCAGGCATTTTCTTCAAACAGCTAAGCTATTTCTGTTGTTTACTGATAGAAAACCATGTCCTCTGTTAGATTTTTGTCTGTAGGATTTGCAGAATCATTTACGGAGGCTAATTCCCTGTGATTTGAATTAATGTTGATTAGATAGTGTTGTAGCTTCCTAGAGTGGTTATTTTGCCAATCTCATGAAAGTTGCTTGCGATTTTTCAGCCTATAGTATTGGAGAAATGGTTTCTGGCTTCATACCAATGCTAGAATACATAATAAGCATGAGAAGTGCAGAAATAATTGTAAAGTCTTCACAGTTTTGATATTAAGTTTGTTAGAAATACTTGTTGCGAATCAGATATTTGCCTTTGGAGCAAGTCTTGATTGCTGCTCGGTCATAGCTAGATTACCCTTGGTGGACAGGTTTGATTCTGAAATGCATCACAAGTGAGGCTTCTGAGTTTGATTTATTCGAGATAAACTCAAATCATTCATATTGAAGCTACCATAAACAAGTGACTAGCCTTTTACTGACAATAGTAACCACATGACTTCTATGGATGTCCCACTCTTAAATCCGGGATTCAACTCTTAGAGGCTATCGCTGTTGTCTTGAAGAACCCATGCATGGAATCCAGACATTTTGCAGACCATGAAATCGTTATCAACTGGGCAAGCCTGTAGAGAATATCATGAGCAGTTACCTTGCAGATTGTTGTGGTTAGTGAGATCTTTTAAAAAGAAATCCCTGTGAAACAAATATGTCAGCGTCCTGAACTATGGTGGTCTTTTAGAGCTCATGAGGACCAACTATTGAGGAACTGTTTCTACACTACTTAACAGGAATCCATTTGTTTTTTCTCTTACTACTAAGCATAATCAACTCTTTTTGTCTCTGAAAAGAACAAAGAAATGTAGTCTAACTGCAGCAGTTTTGTTAAGGAGTGAATCCACTTCGAGAATATAATCTGAGGAAGGTTTTGCTAATGTCATCTCAATCACTGGGTTCCAGAATGTCAGATGCTCACTTTGTGATTTTTTAGAAACTTTTTATGAATTCAAGCCTGATGACTTTTATGAACTCAAGTGGAACGAAATCTGACCTTCATTTTTTTGTGAGACAGGTTTTATGCAGCAGAGGTGCTATTGGCCCTTGAGTATCTCCACATGCTAGGAGTTGTTTACCGGGACTTGAAACCAGAAAATGTTCTTGTTCGTGATGATGGCCACATAATGCTTTCTGATTTTGACCTCTCTCTGAGATGTGCAGTTTCTCCTACACTGATAAAGACCTCCTCTTTTGAGTCTGACCCCTCCAAACGAGGCGGAGGTGCATTCTGTGTACAGCCTGCTTGTATCGAGCCTTCTTCTGTGTGTATACAACCCGCATGCTTCATTCCTCGGATATTCCCCCAGAAAAACAAGAAAAAGAACAGGAAACCACGTGCAGAGCCGGGTCAGGTAGTGAACTCGACACTTCCAGAACTTGTGGCAGAACCCACCCAAGCCAGGTCCATGTCCTTTGTGGGCACTCACGAGTACTTGGCACCAGAGATCATCAAAGGTGAAGGTCACGGGAGTGCAGTGGACTGGTGGACCTTTGGAATTTTCTTACACGAGCTGCTGTATGGCAAGACACCATTCAAGGGACCAGGCAACCGTGCCACTCTGTTCAATGTGGTGGGTCAGCAGCTCAGATTTCCGGATTCTCCTGCGACAAGTTATTCTAGCAGGGATTTGATTCGAGGTTTATTGGTGAAAGAGCCTCAGCATCGGCTAGGAGTGAAGAGGGGGGCCACTGAGATAAAACAGCACCCATTCTTTGAGGGGGTGAACTGGGCGCTAATAAGATGCAGCACACCACCGGAAGTGCCAAGACCCGTGGAAACTGAGTTGCCAATGAAATTTGGTTCAGCAGAGGGATTAGGGCCGGTTGGTGTTGGAAGTAGCAGTAAGAGGATGGTTGGAGCAGACATGAAGTCTGGGGGTAAATATCTGGACTTTGAATTCTTCTAGTTTTTGGAGTAGAATGGATTCACCTCTCAATTGTTGTACTGGTATGTGATTAATCCACAATTATGGCATTTCACATCCTGGTTTTACTGTAAGGGGCCAATGTTAACCATCTTATAGTCTATAGATAATTTCTGAGCAGGAATCAAGAGTTAATTTTTGGATTAGTCTATTTGAAGGAGAGTCCGGTATTTTAGCCCCCCGAGCTACCCTGTGACCCTTTTCTGGGTTGGTTTCAGTGGTCCTTATTTTCTTGAAACTTTTTTTTCTTCTTCCGTGAGCACAAGTTTCAGTCTTCCCTGTCATTTTGGTTCTTATCACAATAAGCAGAAGAAACTTACGAAAGAAAAAGTATACGATAATTTTCAATTCTCCAGTTAATGAAAAGATGCCGTGATTAATATGAAAACAGGACTGCGGAAGTACCGAAAGACATAAGAGTTGCCTTCTTCTTGTGCTTCCAGCAATAGAGAAACCTCAGAAACGTAAGGAAACAGCTGGTTTGGTTTTGAAGGGACTTGAAAACTATAGCCTTAAAACTCTTTTATACTCTACTTAATACTTCTTATTAAGGTTGGGCCTTACCTAAAATAAGGCAGATGATTATAATTGCCGCCATAGCTTTCAAGTACGCACTCTGGAGGGTGCGTATTTGGTCCACCCCCTCTTATTTGGGTGCGTATTTGGTCCACCCCACTCTTATGTGGGTGCGTATTTGGTCCACCCCCCTCTTATGTGGGTGCATATTGAAAGAATGTATAGTCTTAATCCCTTCCTTTTGTTTTTTTTCTATATTTATAAGCCGTACAATTCTGAGAACCACTATTTACGGATCTAGATAGAATACAGAGGAGAAGATTACATTGAGGAATACAAGGAGGGAAATTAGGAGAGAATACAAGAAGAGGTTGAGAGAAAAAAATTAGCAGAAGATATAAGGAGAGGTTGAAAGAAATCTAGAGAGGATTGTTATACGCCAACAAGTGTCTTCACACGCCTCCACAAACTGAAGTCGTTGTTGAGCAGAGAACTTGAAGTTTGGAGCGAAGAGGTTCAAATTGAGAACGATATAAAGGCTTGGTAAAAATATTCGCTACTTGTTGAGTAGAAGAAATATGTTGTAGAGAGAATATACCAGCTGCCAGTTTTTCTCTGATAAAATGCACATCTACCTCAATATGCTTGCTGCATGCGTGGACCACTGGGTTGGTGGTCAAAAAGATTGAACTTACATTGTCACAGTATAGGACCGGAGGTTTGTGAAGCCGAATATGCAAGAAATTAAGGACATGTATAGTCCGCATTATATCGGTACTCAAAGAAGCTAAAGCCCGGTACTCAGCCTCACAGCTGGATCGAGAGACTGTATGCTGCTTCTGAAATATCCAAGAAATGAGGTTCCGGTCTAAGTAAATTGCATATCTAGTGGTGGAGCGGGTGATTGCACAGCCTGCTCAATCAACATCACTACAGCCAGTTAAGGTAAATTCTGTAGGAGAGATTTGCAAACCAGAACCAAGTGACGATTTGAGATATCGAAGAATACGTTTCACAGCCTGAAAATGGGGTTCTTTTGGAGAATGCATGAATTGGCAAAGAGAATTGACCTTATAGGCAATGTCAGGCCGGGTCATAGTGAGATATTGAAGACTACCTAGAAGTTTTTTGTATGACGAAGGATCGGGTAATGGTAGTCCCTCCGGCAGAAGTAGAGGTCTCGGCATTGGGGTATGAACCGGTTTTGATGCATTTAAACCATAGGTGTGTAATAAATCAATTGTATATTTGGTTTGAGTTAGAAGTAGTCTGCCTTTACGATTTGTTGTTTCAATGCCGAGAAAGTAATGTAAGGGCCCAAGATCCTTCATGTCAAAAGCAGTCTGTAACTCTTGAATAAATAAATTGATCACTTGAAGAGTTGTGTCGGTGATAATAATATCGTCCATATAGATAAGAAGCATAATGACATTCATGGACGTCCATCGTAGAAACAAGGATGTATCATGAGTGGAATTGATAAAATTAACCCCAAGAACAAATTGGCTAAACTTAGAGTACCAGGCCCATGGAGTTTGTTTGAGACCATAAATTGATTTACGAAGTAGGTATACATGTGAGGGATTTTGTGGATCAATATAACCTTTGGGTTGTTCCACGTAAACAGTCTCTTTAAGGTTGTTATGAAGAAACACATTTTTGACATCAAGCTGTCGGAGAGGCCAATTAAGTGTAACAACAATGGATAGAACTAATCGAATAGTAGATGGGCGCACCACAAGACTAAAAGTATAATCATAGTCGCGTCTACGTTGTTGATGAAATCCTTTTGGAACGAGGCGAGCTTTGTATCGTTCTATTGATCCATCTGAGCATTGCTTAATGCGATATACCCCTTTGCACCCTATGACATTCATTTTTGAATTAAATGGAACTAAAACCCAAGTCTATTTTTTAAGAAGAGAATTATACTCTTCTATCATAGCTGCTCGCCAGTTATCATCTTTAACAGTAGAGGAAAAACGTTTTAGTTAAGAGGGTATATTTGTCAAAGCGCTAGTTAAACAGCATGGCAGTGGGTATTTGTGCGCAAGCAAAAGTTTTGGGTGTTGAGTACCATCTCTCGTGCGTGTTACCATAGGATGATATTGATTAGAGGGCTCGATTAAAGGTGAATTTGTAGGTGTATGTCTTGTTGTATCGGATGAGGGCATTGCTGGAATTATTTGGGGACTTAAAGTCGTGCTTTGTTGCTGTTGTAGAGGATCAAGATGATGTGGTCCCCATGAGGGATTCTCTGAGACGTTAAGTCTGGAGGAAGTTGGAGGAGCATAAGCGGCAACCTGAGGAATAGGCTTCGTGACGACTTTGGAAGCCGAAATATTTGGACGTCGAGAGTTATACTTGGGCGGCTTCGAAGACGTCCGACGGGAGAAGACCTGGGAGTATTGATCTGCCGGAGGAAGCCGTGAAGAGGGCGAAGTTTCCATTGAAGAGAAAGATAAGTTGTGGCTGTGATATTTAGAAGGAATTCGGTTTGGCAAAATAGTTTGTTGTCGGCCAAAAATGGTGGTGGAGGCTGTGCCCCACACATCACAATGGACCAACTCAAGAGGGCTTCGTGTGTTGATGACATGGCGAGTGAAGGGAAGACGTGTGCTTTTGCCTTGTTGACAGCTGGAACAAGGCGAGGTCTGCTGAGAACTAAAGACTGTATAAAGAGAAGGCGCCAGAATGCGAGCAATTTAGAAGAAGGATTGTCCCATGCGGCGATGCCAAAGTGCAGACGAACAGTTATTGGCAGAGAAAGCGATGACTTTATTTGCTGAAGGGAAGGGGTAAAGACTACCTCTAATTGGTCCTCTGTAGAGGATCTGATTGCTCTGCATATCACAAATAAAATAACCAATAGATGTAAATGTAAATGAGAGTAGCTTCTTCGTAATATTCGAAACCAGAAGAACTTGGCCTTTAAAATGTCCAGCAGAGAATAAGGGTAAAGCCATGTGACCAGAATGCATGATGGCGAGAAGTTTTTCATTACCAATCAAAATTTAATCAGAACTAGAATATAATTTCTTACCAGTGATGTCAGACACATTAGAAGTAAGATTATGAGTCGCGCTAGAATCTAAATACTAGTCATCAATATTGATAGGCTGAGAGGTGGCTGATAGTGCAGCAAACAGAGGAATGGTTCTTCTGGAGCCCAACATTGATTTGGTTTGTGGTACGGAAGACCCATCATTGGAATTGACGGGGGTAGCAGGTGTGGACAGAGGAGGGTGACCACGGCCTCTAGAGCGACCAGCGCGTCCACGGCCGGCCGGAGGCCGGCGAGAGGAGCTGCCACGATTGGAGCACACTAAATTGGGCTGGCGGGAATTAGTAAAAACTGCTGAGAGAGCATGTGAGGAAGCAGCAGCATGAATGCGCTGCTCGTGGTCCAAGAGGAGACTAGAAACATAAGAGAAGTTTGGAGACGGTTGGGAATCAATGACCGTAGCGACAAATTCATACTCCGAACCAGCACCATGGATAGTGTAGAGGATAAGATCGTCCTAGTTCATGGGTTTGCCAGCACTGGCAAGGGCTAGCGACAATGATTTTGCTTGCTGTAAATACTCATGAATGAAATTGTTACCACACTGGAGTGTGTGGACTTCTGTTTTCGGAAGCTGAATCCGGGACCTAGTGACTGTCCCGTACACTTCCTCGAGGGTGAGCCAAGTTTCGCGAGTCGTCTCCTTATCAACAACTTGAGAAAGAACACTGTCGAAAAGAGAAGACAAGACCTAGCCAAAGACCATCTGGTCCAAACGCTCCACTTTGCAACATCTTCAAAAGGGGAAATCGGTTTGAGGATACTACCATTAATAAATCCCAGAACTCGATGTGTATGAAGAACTAGAAGGACCTGCGTAGAATGAAGTTTCAGTATTGAACTTCTGAGTGATATCCTAAGAAACAATCGGCAAGGGGGTAGGTTCCACAGAATGGGGAATATCTGAGATCGAAAAGCTGCTCATTGAAAGAAGGTAATGGAAAAAAAATTTGTGGATCGTAGAGAATATTCTACTGCTTTGGTACTATGAAAGAATGGATAGTCTTAATGACTTCCGTTTGTTTCCTTTCTATATTTATAATCCCTTTGTACATTTGTGAGATCCACTATTTACGGATATAAATAGAGTACAGAGAGGAGAAGATTACATTGAGGAATACAAGGAGGGAAATTAGGAGAAGATACAAGGAGAGGTTGATAGAAATCTGGAGAGAGGTTGAGAGAAATCTGGAGAGAGGTTGGGAGAAATCTGGAGAAAGGTCGAAAGAAATCTGGAGAAAATTGTGATACAGCAATAGGTGTCTTCACACATATGTGGTCCACCCGCATCAGAGGGGAGGTTACAAAATGCACATTCTCAAGGGTGCACAATACAGTACTCTTCTCGAGATGTTAATAACATCCACCGTCAAAACATATATGTTAAAATGAACTTGGTCACTTACTGAGTTAGTATCAGAGTCAAGCTTTATGCCATTATAGGAAGCAATGAGTCATGTAGAATAATACCATCTTCACACTCTTCTTAGCAAAATATTTTTGCCCCGGCTCTAAAAAGATTCTGAACTCATTGAATTGACTCGGGCTATCTGACTCGGACCAATCTGGCTCGGAAAATGCTATGGGAACGGGAGCCGTGCTAGTATTTGTGCACGGCTCCACGTGGATGGCCACCTAAGCCATCCACGTCATTCCCTAGTCGGCAAAAAAAAAACCGAGCAAAAACAAAACCGAGCAAAAAAAACACCGAGCGGCCCGACCCTCCCTCTCCTTCCTCCCTCTCCTTCCTCCCATTGCCTGGAAGATGTCACTGAGTTTCGGTGGAGCATCTCCTTGAACGTGCCCTCCTTTATCGTCTTCTCCACAAGGTGGGCCAGCCCCACGGGATCCTTCGCCGTGATCAACTGCAGGAGCTGGGCCCCGAGAGAGTACACGCCCGATTTGACGCCGAGTATCCCCCTCTGACGGTACTCCGTTGCTGATTTTGCTCACAAAGTTCCGGTCGAGCAATAGAGTAGGCTGTAGCCAGTTTCAGGTTGTCATGGACGACGGGCACCGGCTTGCTCCGGTGGAGGAAGAGGAGGGCGGTTGCGATCTCGGCCGCGATTTTGAACCACATCTGCCAAGACAGAACAGGGGAGTTCCCTCGTGGTAAGATGATACGGTCTTCCAAGCTCCCGTTCACCATGTACTCGTACACCAGGACACTGTGTTCGGGACACGCTCCCAGTAAAAGGACCACATTGGGGTGCTAGATGCTGTTGAGCACTTGGACCTGCCCTCAATGGCATCGAGGCGGAAGACTTTAATGGCGACGAGTAGTGATCCAGGTCGCCTTTGTAGATGGGTCTGTAGCCGCCTTCGCCCATATTCTGGGCGCTGGAGAAGTAATAGGTCTCCTTGACTTGACCACAGCAATATTCAAGGTCTTCCTATGCGTGTCTGGCGACCTCCATAGCCGCCCTGCACTTGGCCTTTTCCATCTTGGCGATGGCCCAAGCTTTCTCCTTTTTGAGGCAGCTAGAAGGCACACCGCTTTGCCCCATTACAAAATTGACTAAAACCCACTTTTTTCCTCTTTTAAATCTTCGGAGATTCTCTCTCTAGGTCCCCAAGAAGACAATAGAATAACATACCAATTATAGAAGGCGTATGTCGCTGATTTGGTACGTGGTGAACTGGTGCTAGTGGTCGGTGCCGGACACCGTCGCTTTAGAACTAAACCCAAAATTAATCATTGGTAAAGTACTAAAGTGAGGACTTAGATCGGGCTGCTTGCTCTTCTTACTTGCAAAGGGAGATCATAGCTTTCTTCCCGAGGATGAAGAATTAAATAAATATTAAGGAGGAAATTAATTATACCGAATAATTAGTACTTCCTCCCAAATATTAGCACTACTCCCATAACACGACTCATCTGGCTCTGGTTATTTTTTCTCAATGGTTAACCTTAGGCCACAAAATACTAGCACGCCCATAGCACGACTTATCTGGCTCTGGTTACTTTTTCTCAATCGTAAAACTTCACACAGGACGAGGACGAAAAGAACTTGTGTCTAAGTCAACTCTTACCTTCTTCATCTCAAAGAAAAAAAATAAAATAAAATCCCCTCTCGCCCCTTCCTGCAGCTTCGTTCGGGCGCAGAAACTGGATGGGCGATAAGATTAATTTTTTCAGGCAAAGGCGGTAACGCCAAGGAAGAGATAACAAAACTCGCCCCCGTTCTTTCCGTCGATGGCGAATGATTTGAGAGATCGACAGGACTGACCGAGAAAAGAAACTCAGCATCCAGTCGCTCGCCTTCCTTTCCACGTCCGAGAACATGATTCGTCGTCGTGGAGCCTCAAGTCAGAGGAAACTCATCAACGCCCATGCCCCGCTCGTGGAATTTACAGTTGCAGAGAGTACTAGAGATGAGATATTTAACATGTGCATTAGGTGAGAAGAAGACAGTTCCTCAGAGCAGAGACATTCCCTTTTCGGTGATTCCTTTTCTCAATCTGCGAGAGCTGATTAATTGATGAAGAAGCTGTTTGTTCGATCCTGCAGCTTGCCTCGTGTTAGGTAGATGATTGAGTTGACCAACTCTGCAAGTCAGCGAGTGGATGCAGCGATTCGCTAACTCTTACTGCGGGCACACAATTTCCGTGGGCGTTTTCTGTAAATGATCTCCAAGATTATCAAGATTTCGGATCACCAATCAATCACGATAATCTCCAATCAATCACGATCACCAGAATCATTTACAGCAGCAGCAGGATAATTAGCCAACGTACTAATCACCTATATGGAATGTCTTCTATGATTTAGAAGATCTCAATCAAAATTCAACTTACTGTAAATAAATTACTTCACGCTGTAAGAGTACTGTACTCCATTATATATTAAAAGCTTTACAGCAATAAAATCATCCGAGAAATCATTCTCATTGTGTCTTATTACATTTTTACTGCTTAATTCCCTTCTGCCCAAGAGGAGTTCGGCGGCTTTAAATGGGACTTGGGATGGAGAGGCTGCATTTCGTCCATCGATATTCCAGCAATTTTTACAAGCATCGGGTGGTGTAAGATCGAGTCCAGCTGACGGGCTAACAGATCGGAGGAGAAGACAGATATGACTAAATTTGGGTCATTTGAGCTGTCTAAACTGGCTTTGGACGACGGTCATTCGGAAAATTCCCCGTATTTTGACGGCTGGAAGGCGTATGACCACAACCCATATCACCCACGTTTCAACCCTTGTGGAATTATTCAGATGGGTTTGGCAGAAAATCAGGTAATCTTTCAACTCTGATCAGCGTTTGACCATCTCCACCTCTCTGGCTTCTTCAAGCGCCAGATGCAGGCAGATTAGTACTTAAGGAGTCTTTAATTTGCAGGTGGGTACTGCCTTGGTGAATGGGTGGATGGAAGAACACTCTGAATTTCTTGCATATTGGAAGCTGCAGGACAGTACGCTCATGACAAGCTTCAAGGAGACTGCACTGTACCAAGATTATCATGGTCTTGACAGTTTCAGAAAGGCATTGGCAAGTTTCATGGAGGAAGTGAGAGGATCAGGGAGAACGAGCATCGATCCAGACGGGCTTGTTCTTACTGCCGGAGCAACTGCAGCCAACGAGATTCTCACGTTCTGCATTGCCAACCCTGGAGAGACCCTCCTTGTTCCAACCCCTTACTATGCAGGGTACGTGTATAACATCACCTAACTAAATCAACATTAATACATCAACATGTTCCCTTCTCTCTTCTTAAATCCAGCAGTACTACTACGATTAATTGCATATTTGTCTTCTTAACCTGCATCCATATATGGGTTAATACTCGATCGATTTCAGGTTTGACAGAGATTTGAAGTGGCGAACAGGAGTAGAGATAGAACCAGTAGAGTGCAGCAGCCACGAAAGCTTCCAGATAACTCTCCCGGCCTTAGAGAAAGCATACCAAACGGCCTCGAAGAAAGGAAAAACCGTGAAAGCTGTTTTCATCACGAACCCCTCCAACCCTCTAGGCCTCACCATCTCACCTCACACGCTCTTCCAAGTTCTCGACTTCGCCAGAGAGAAATCCATCCATGTCATCGCCGATGAGGTCTATGCCGGAACTGTTTTCTCTTCCCCCTTCACCAGCATTCTCGAACTGGTCCAGGCATATCCAAGCAAGTACGACCCAGAAACTGTACATATCGTGTATAGCCTCTCTAAGGATCTGGGTCTCCCGGGATTTCGCGTTGGTGCTCTCTACTCGTGTAATCAAACAGTGAGAACTGCAGCGATGAGGATGTCGAGCTTCTCCTTGGTGTCATCACAGACCCAGGTGGTACTAACTAGAATGCTTTCGGATACGGATTTCACCCGAAACTACCTGGTGAAAGTCAGAGAGGAACTGAGGAGAAGACACGGGATGTTCATGAAGGGGCTCAGAGAGGTGGGTGTGGATTGTCTGGAAGGGAATTCTGGTCTCTTTTGCTGGGTTAATCTCAGAAAGTTATTACATGATGAGATTGATAGTTGGGAAGGTGAGCTTCGACTCTGGAGGATCATCCTGGAAAAGATCGGTTTAAACATCAGTCCGGGGTGTTCATTTCACTGCAGCGAACCAGGATGGTTCAGAGTTTGTTTCGGGAACATGAGTGAGGGAGACATGAATGTGGCCCTTGCGAGGATTGGAAGCTTCATATTGTCCTATAATGGCGGTGGCAGCGGAGGTGTCGATGGTGGAGCAAGCAAGCTGGGTCTGAGCCTGAGGGAGACCCCAGAAGAGGCACCTGTTCCATTAATGGTCAAGGCGCCACATCTGACGTATGTATTAGATGCTGAACAGCAAGCTTAAATATTAATTAAGTAATTCCACTCCCGGGCCCGGTTTTTGATATTATATTGTTCTGTTTTTTTTTTCTTTTCCATTTTTGTTTGCTATTCTTTCTTTAGAATTGAATTCGATCGAGACTATTAGGCAGGAAAGACTCGTTGACAAGATATAGAGAAAACTGTAATGATTCCTTGTTGCCTCTGGAATCTGGATTGCTATTTATAACTTTGTTCTCTACTGTCGTTTTTAAGTTGGAGAATTCAGAACTTAATTGGTATGTAGTCCGTTGGACTTATTTAATATACACTTTACACCCCTATCCGGACTTCTTGAGATATTTACATATAAACATGAGACCACAATTATAATCTTTAAACGGTAATAGATAACATAAAGATGAAAAAACCGAGATTTTCATAAGGGGTGAGGGGAGGGATCCTGGAGACGTCATTAATGCTTGTTTCCTTGAGGGCTCCGCGAGCTTTCATAGAGCCTAAGAAAACCCTTCAACTTTTGCTGTATAAGGACACTTAGCTCATACACCAAACTCCGGCCTTTTTCAATCTGTTCCTTAACTCCCAAGATTTACTTAGATAAAGTGGGTTTTACGAGCATTACTTATATAAACATCCAGTGGTTCGCAGGGCATTGTCACCATAATTAGTGTGGAGTGGTTGTGTCCTTAGGTTACCCAGTTTAAAATGTGGTCGATACTTCGTGTGTATGCGTCAGCCTCACGGCACTAACACTTCTCGATTGTGCACTTGACCCTAATCAACGTTGTGAGATTAACCATAAGGCACATATATATATAAACCGAACCACCTCATATTGTCGTCCACACTTAACCAAGGTTCAACCACAAGAATGGTGGTTGAGGGGGTCACGATAATATCATTATAATGTCGTTATTTTTCTTAAAAAATAAAAAAAAGTAGGAAAGAAAATGGATGCGCCTTAGTCCCAATGGTAAAACATAATATTGGCTCCAGGATATAATATATTAAGATAATAACAAGATTTATTTCCGCGGCATTTTTGTAAATAAGAGACTTGAATGGCGCTTGCGGAAACGCTTTTTTAATACTGTACAAATATACTCGAGTTTCAGAACCGACACAGCTGACGCTTGACCGGCACTGAAAGTGAAAACGGTGGCGTGGAAGTATAAAAGACTAAAAGAGCCCGTTACCGGTCACCTCCGCCACGACGGAGCCTCAACCGCCCGACGCCAAACGGTGCCTCTTTTCTTTAATTACTTTTCATTAGTTGTCAGTCACTCGCAACGTCGACGCCGCATTTAAACCTTTTTGCTTCGTCTTCTCTCAAAGAGGTCCACACCGCCTCCCTCTGTCGCGTATACATACCCTACGCGGCGATGGCCATCGCCTCGGAGTCTTCGCAGTCGATGGACGCTTTTAGATTGTTATCGGCAAAAGCGGACGTTGATGCGTCGTCGGAGACATCGTTTACTTCGGGATTCTCGGCCGCCGCCGATGTTTCCGACCGGATTGAGCAGTCCGACACGGCTGGCCGAAGAGACCTCGAAGTCCTGGTACATTTCTTTATTTCTGATAATTTCCTTTATATCTGTTACGGACACGCCGATCGGTTGCCGTTGCTTCTTAATTATACAACAAACGGACTGGCGATTGGAATCAAAGTCGTTTTTCTTTTAATTTGTGCCGTGTACTATTAATTGTTATACTGTTCGCTTTTTTTTTTTGTTTCTTTTTTTTAGCGCCTGTGATGGATATGTCCTGCTATAGGTTGTTAACTTTTCATGCTTGATACGTGATCTTACAGTCTGCGACTTCTTTGAGGAGCGAAGAGTACCGCCTACTGTTCCATCTGCCGCCGGACGAGGTGAGAAACTGTCACAGGTTTAAGCGGTTTGTCTTTTCCTCGCTAGGAAGGCTTAGTTCCTTAAATTTGCAACCTTAGTTTGTGAATGTTTGGGAGCTGTGCTAAACAAGTTTCAGTGGTAAATAAGCTGAAGCTTGCTATAAATAATGCTAGTATCAATGATGCTTACTGTGATCACTTATAACTTTACTATATGACATTTTGTAAGTGAGTGCTAGTTGAAAGTCGGAGAGTAAAGGTTTACTATGACTAATGTTTACCATGGTTAATGCAGTTAATAGTACGCTAAGACCATCCAAATTTGTTTTGTTGTTCTCATGTTTAAAGTGAATTTTATTTGGCTTAGGTGAATTTCTTATTTGTATGCTAATGCATGTAGCGAAGATTTTATTCCTTTTTGACTTTCTGAAGTGAGACCTATTATTGATTTATCTTCCTTTATTTTCTTTATTGCAGATCCTAGTGCAAGATTTTAACTGTGCTTTCCAGGAAAGCATCCTTATTCAGGTAATGATGTACATAACATCTATTTGCATGTAACCAAAATTTATCTATTAATTTGGTTTGTCTCTAAAAATTGAAAAATTTGCTATGAAGTGTGATTTTTCCTCTTTTAGTGTCAGCCCTGTGGTTATGTGATCTTCTGTAGTTTTGGTGATTTTCATAAATTGCTTATTTTCAGGGACACATGTACTTATTTGTTCGTCATATCTGCTTCTACTCCAACATTTTTGGTTTTGAGACAAAGGTATACAGAAGAACAAACTATCTCCTTTTCAATACTTCTATTGTTACTGTATATTATGACGGATAAATAACATGTTCTTTTCTTTACTATTATATTCATGCCACCTCTATATTTCTGCCTTTTATCCATCACTGAACCATCCACTTCATTAGCGTGAACATTATAGCATATGTTCTGTTTGGTAAGACTAGTGATCCTGCTCTATTGGTTTCAATAATGTGTTTTGATTTTTCTTTACCACTTCCAGCTGTCATTTTTCGAACTGTGGTTTGTCTGATTGAACATTCAACATTGATGAAAGCCCTTCTAGTTGATGCATGCCTCTGTCTTGCAGTTGCTAAGGGGATATATTTCTCATAAGGAACCACCAATCAAATATGTTATTTTTTTCTTGATGTGTGGCTCGAGTGCTCAAAGTAATTTGTGGGGCATATTCAGAATTTCTAACCTGCAATTACACGATTCAATATGTTTCTCTTTTGCTCTCTTCTAGACTTGTTCTCTTACCAGGATTTGTTTCCCCACAAATATGTGATTGAAACAAGAAATGTTATTGACTTATCATGTGCCTATTGAAGAAGCATTGGGTTCAAGTCTAAATATGAGAGGGTGTGTGGAATATTTAGAAAAAGAATAACCCAAATCTTTGTGTTTACCTATTTCCACTAACATTGCTTGGGTATTTCTTTTTCTTTTTGGTCAAGCTTATAAAGTTTTTATTTGTGGCCGTTTATTGTAAAAATGATTCCTGATAGCATTGATCTTCATGCTGTTTTGCTTCCTGCAGAAAGTTATACCTTTTCATGAGGTCACTTGTGTACGGAAAGCAAAGACTGCTGGAATTTTTCCTAATGCCATAGAAATTGTGTCAGGAACTAAGAAGGTTGCTCTCTCTCTCTCTCTCTCTCTCATCTTTCGAGCTACCTATCTATCTATCTACTTCCATAATGTTGATACTGATAGTGCTTTAAGCTGTGAAGAATGGTATTATTATAGTTTCATACCTTCTATTGAAGCCTTATAGTTTCTTCACATGATTCCTGACCTTCCTTGATATATCCTTGTGCTCATGCAATTAACTAATGTTCATCACAATTTTCTTGCCTTTTTTTGCCTGGTTTAATTTGCGGGAATGATTTATGTTTGGATTCTTTGGAGTACATCTTGTTTTTGTTAACAAGCTGGGCTGAGATTTACATGATTCACTGCATGCAGAACTTTTTTGCATCCTTTTTATCACGTGATGAAGCTTATCGTCTCATAATCGATGGATGGTCACAGCACAGTGCTTGTGCAAAGGATTTCCTAGATCTCCAGGTAGGGCAATACTTCTGTCTGAAATGTCCATGTTTGTTGAGTAGGAACTACTTTTTTATCTAAACTTACTCGTGTTTCTTTTTGGTTTAAAGTTGGGATGTTGTTCCATTGTCTTATGGGGATTCTTTACACACACTTGTAGAATGACCACTAAGGTATTTTTAGGTACTTGAGTCTGAAAAATTGCTGAAGATTAACATGCTGTTCAGTTGGCAATGGCATGAAAAAACACAGTAGATCAGAAATTATGAGAAAATCATTTTGCATAACGTTTTCTCAATTGGGATGTCATTCACTGATTGCATCTTTCTCACCTTCTATGTATGCTGATGAGATAGATAGCTCATAGTTGAACTAGTCCTTCACGTTGTTGGCTGGTTTTTATTTGCGCTGCGAATTTGGAGATATTATGTTTTTGTGTTATTCTTTGTAATATGTGTATGTTCCTAGGTCTTCCTATTTTTTGATTATGTTCTATGATCTCTTTTTACTGCTTTTTCAACGATGATGTCCTAATAATCTCTATGTAGTTGGTAATATGGCTTCTAATAGTGTTGTTTGTTTAAATGGTCTTTCTGTTCTTCTAAAAGATTAAAATTGTTTGAAACTGGATGTATATCATACTTTTTAACTCTCTCAAATAAATCAGGAATCTAAGTCTGAATGTACTAGCCCAGACAATGTTCTTGTGTTTCTGGAGAAACTCAAAAACTTCGCACGACCAGCTAATGAATTAGATACTGGGGAGAGGTAACAAACCTGTATCCCCCTGCTCTTTTTATGATGTCATAAGCGTAAATTCGATGAGATTTAAATATGATAATACCATTGAAAAGAAAACAATTACTTGGTTTAACATTGTTGTTTCAGTAGTAAAGATGCTGATACACCTGAAGAATGCAATAGTTTATCTAATTGTGAAGATGATCTTGGCACAACTTCTCAACTAGCTGAAGTCAAGGAAAAGGAAGAAAGTGATAAGGCTGATTCTCTACCTTGTGGGGTACCCTTGAACTGGAAACCGGTGGACGCAGATGCTCCAAAGAGTTAGTGTTGTTACTCTCGTTACTTCATTAGTAGGTTTTTAGTTTATTTCTTTTTAGAACAGATTTTAGTGTAATGTAATGCATTTATTCTTGCATGCAGTACCTGCACACTATACAATGGTTGCTGAGGCGAAGTTCCCGGTAACATTAAGCCTGATCTAAATGCTTTCTCTATGAAATACGACGAATATATTTGAATAACATTTTAGTTTGTCTGTCTTCTTACTATCTATTTCATAATGTGGACATGCTTTTAGATTGAATCTGAGGAGTTCTTCCATCATTTCTTCTCGGATAGTAACTTTGTCGAAGCATTTCATACCAAATGTGGAGATAAAGGTAATTTCTTGTTTTTTCTTTCTCTTTTCAACAAGGTCATGCCTTTGTGATCGGCTGGTCAGGATATGGTTTTAAATTGTCATCCAGTTTACTTGAAATTGGAGGGCAATCATACGAAATGGATAACTGCACATACTTTTTGGATCCATATATCTTCAGATTAATCGGGTACTTAAGAAGAGAGTGCAGAGATTTTTTTTTTTTTTTTTTTTTTTTTTTTGTGGGAATTGGAAAGAGAGTGCAGAGTTAATGATGAACAGACTCAATTCATAAGATTATGTATACTTAGAATAACTTAATTCAAAACTGCTGAAGTGTGGAATAAGAAAAGTAAAAATCCATTTATTGGACGCTAGTAGGCTCTCCTAACAACTTCTTAGTAGCTTTCAAGCAAGTGCTCATTTCTATCTTTATATCCGAACTTATGCTGTTTTTGTTTCTTGTCTCTTATAATTTTTATACACACAAATCTACTGTTTATTTTCAGATTTCCGCTGCACCAATTGGTATGACCATGAGCAATTTGGATGTGCACGTGATATCTCGTTCTTACATCCAATAAAAATATATTTGGGTACATCTTGACCTTTTGTTTTGTTTACTTATCAAATCCTGCTATACTTTCTTTGCTTTTATATGGTTTAGTTAGGAACAGATATTCTCAGGTTTATAGTATTATTTAGTGGATTGGGCATCGGGATATAGTTTTAGAGTGCGCGTGTGTTTGAGAGAGAGAGAGAGAGAGAGAGAGAGAGAGAGAGAGAGAGAGAGAGAGAGAGAGAGAGAGAGAGAGAGAGAGAGAGAGAGAGAGAGAGAGAGAGAGAGAGAGAGAGAGAGAGAGAGAGAGAGAGAGAGAGAGAGAGAGAGAGAGAGAGAGGGAGAGAGAGGGCGTGTTGTGAATCTCATGAATTTCCAATTATAGTATTCCTATCAATGTATATGATCTTTCTACTGAAGGTGCAAGATATGGCCAGTGTCAAGAAGTCCAGAAATTCCAAGTCTACAGAGACAGGTTAACTTCCAAGCTTCTTTCTGTTTTGACCTCTTTCCTTAAAACCTTAATGCTTCTGAATATAAACTTTCCTATTTTTTGACAGCGAAAATGGTTGAATTTTTAATAAAAAAATATTAAGAGAAATTCTTGACATGGCTGTGGGTCTCAATTAATACTATGACGTTTATTCCTTTCCAGCCATTTGGTTATTGAGACATCACAACAGGTCAGCGGTGTGCCTTATGCAGACTATTTCCTTGTTGAGGTAACATATTTCATTAAGATTTTCTTTTATATCCATTTTCAATATATGTGCTTCTCATGACTTTTTGTGTGGTTTGCTATATTTCTAGATGAAACAAAGTTGACTTGTTTTATTTGATTTATTATTAGTTGGCTTCAGATGCTTTCCAGTGTTTACTGATAATACTGTTCTTAGCACTATACTTAGCAGATTAATGATTGTCATTGCTGTATATGGTTCTCTGTCTTGTCTATCAGGGATATTGGGATGTAGAGCAGATAAAGGATGGCATAAATTCTTGTTGCCTTCTTCGGGTCTATGTCAATGTGGCATTTATAAGGAAAACTATGTGGAGAGGTACTCCTTTTCAATCGTAACTGGGGTTTCTAATATCATGGTTTACATATCTTAATAGTGCTTAGCAGAACTGTGACATTATCGTCTTGAGGTGATACCTCCAATGTTGGGATAAATGGTTTGTATAACAGGTCATTGTTGTTTTTGTATTGAGATGGTGCTTCCAGTGTAGGGATAAATTCGAACTATTTTTATGCAAAAGAGGTAGTCAGAGATTTCTTATTGACCTAAATGGCTGAGGTTAAACAGTTTGTATAACACAGCACATTCTAGGGTAGACAACAAACTTGTGCTTTCTCAAATGTCCTATCATGTCCCAAATGGGGTGTATGTAGACAGTGGCTAGCTATTTCAGAGGGCGCAAGTCCTTATGCTTTTGTTGAGAAAATTTCTTTAATTAAATTTACTGAATAAGAGCCTAAAGCATTTGCTACTAATCTGCATTTGGACAAGCATTGGTTGCTAGAAACAAGTAAAAAAGATACTTTTTTTATATTGTCATCTTTGGTGGGCGGAAACTTTTTAGTGAATTTTTTCATTTATTTCTTTTGCTTGAAATTGAGGCTTGAGTTTGATATTTATTCCTGAGTGGGCCAGCATTACAGGGAAGATAGAGCAATCAACAATGGAAGAGTGCCGAGAAGCTTTTGCGGTTTGGATTAATAATGTACTTTCTTTGTATACATGGAAGAGTTTCTCCATATGTTTTATAATTCTTTTACCTTTTCAAAAAAAAAACCAATGTGATTTTTTTTTTCAGGCACACGAGATCCTGAAGCAGAGCAATATTCCTGCACAAGTAAAAGGTTTGGTGCTTTTATATCTTTTCACATGTGAACATAAGATAAGAGTTCCTCCAGCGGTTGTCAGCAGGAAAACATTAATCAGTAGAGCCCACCTATCTTACTCATCAGCGAGCCTGAAGTGGCCAGCGCCCATGCATTTTCTGAAACATGAACCATCCAAGACCTATGAATTATAAAAATAGAGAATGCAAACAACTTTTGTTTTTCAATAATTGTTGATTGGAATTCAGATAGTGAGTGAAGGGGTTTGCGTAAGGAAAGACACTGTTGAAATAATGTAATTGATTAATGCCGGGGTTGCAACAGGTCCAGTTGCAACAATTCAAAGTGAAGATATTGACGCAAATGGCTTTAGGAATCTCCTTGGACCTGCTGAAGTTTCTCAAGAAGCACAAATTCCAGTGCTAATCTCAAATGTGACGGCTAAGGATGAAAACCATCTTGTGAGTGGAAATGTCTCATTAGCATCTTTGTTAAAAGAATCCTGGTCCACGTTTGGTTTGTCGTCTAAAAGTCAAAGAAGAGTGATTCTGTTGTTTCTCATCGCACTTGGGTTGACATTTCTCCTGATGCAGGTTAGCACCTACTCTATCCAAACTATGTACAGCTTGTGGTAGTATCTGTGGTTGCATAAAAAATAGAATTGTACTCATGCTTCATCTTTTCCTTCTTTTGTTGCAGTTGAGTGTAGTTGTTTTATTAACTAGGACACCAAAAATTCACTTAATTCCTCAAGAGAACTTTATGAGCAGTCACAGCAGCGACAAGACAGAAGTTTTACGGTGGCTTGAAAAGCGTGTTCACCACCTCAAGGAAGAAATGTTCATGGTGGAAGCCCGGCTTGAGAAAATGAGGGTCGAGTACACATCCTTGAAGGCTCATCTTCAAAGCTTTGAAAAGTTCGACTCATGACGATTTTGGGCAAGTATAATGTTAGAAAAATGATCAGTACTTCCATAATTTTACTTTTGAGGTTTTACATTGATGATGTGGCAACTAGTTGTGTTTAGTAAGAGAAAATTTGTGGTTTAGGGTTTACCATAGTACATGAATATAATATCTAAAGTAGAAAAACAAAATCTTGCCTATTTTATCTCCAAGTTTATATCTTACTTGGACTGTCAGGTAGATGCCACGTCAGGATGTAAACCTTTACAGTAATAGTTTGAAGTACTTGTATCACCACTCATATTGTTAATATGGATGTAATAGTTATTGTAGATAATTAGTTGTTTTGTAGATTTATGCTGCAATTTAGTTATTATATCTCTTGCTTTTTAGAGGGTGGTGTATATGTTTGGCAGCCGATGCTTGATCATACTAAAGTAAATCTGACCTTTTCAAGATATTCAACTTCATGGTATAGCGTTTTCCTAGCATCATCATTTTTTTTATTTTTTTTTTATTTTTGGTTTATTTATCAGATGAGAAGTGTATATTGAAAGAAGAGAAACATTTCAGTAATTTTTCCCGACTAACTTGTGCCCACCGTGACTCATCTAAAGACTACATTGAGCATGTAGCTCCGTAAATCAGGTTCCAAAGGAAAGAAGTCATTAGTATCTATTTTATTTGAAGTGTAACAAATTATGGCTCCCATGAGGCAACACGGGTGGGTTTCTTTGTTTGCTCTTAATTGAAACACGACAATAAGTATCAATTGGTGTCATACGATTGGTGAAGTATTAAGCTGTTATAATTAGGGATGTAAATTGGAGTTGATTACCTGCTCTATCTAATTAAACGGAAGAAAGTGAAAATAAAATTGTATTATCCTTTTACCGCTCTACTATTTACGGAATAGAAACGGAAATAGTTTTTTTGAACCTGTTTTACCGGTTTTACTGTTTAAAGATAATATGATAAAATTTATATATACACTTATTTAATTATAATTTTTTTATTTTTAATATAGATAACCTTCTTATATTTTCAATACGTTTTTTTTATCACTTATCATAAAAATTAGTAAAATTGAAAATTTTGGAGAGAATTTTTTATTTTTTAGTAATTTTTATATTTTTCATTTTTTTTAGTATTTACCTGTTTATTACCAATTTATTACCTAATTACCCATTAGAAAAAGGGGTAATGAATAATACAATTACTAAACGGATAAGGATAGTAAACGGGTAAAGGGTTGGAAAATGTAAATGGCAAACTCCCCTTACCCCTGTTCATTACCTGTTTACGTCTCTAATTATAATGCATTAGTTCTGTATGATCTGTTGTCTTCAGTAACTACGTTCGCTAATCACAATGTCATAAATAGTAAATAATATTTACTTAAAACAGTCGTAGTATAACATGCATGATAATGAGTTAGTACAAGATACATTACCCACGTTTATATTTTAAAACCTTTTGTGCTACGGTTTACATTTTGCACTTGTTATTCTAAGACTGTCACTGTATACACTCAGCAGTGGATAACTTTCTGTTCCATTTATTCGTTTACCTTCTAGTTGAGCTCGTTAACAAGAAGAAAACACAGTAAATTAATACTGCAGCCCTGCCCAATGCCAGGCCCACCTCCAATTGTTGCTTATGTCTCAGATGTGAATTTTCCATCAAATGAAGTTGTGTTGAATAACGAAAAGGGCAAAGAACTTTTCTGCTAGGGAAAAGAACTTCTCTGCTAGGGAAAAGAACTTTTCTGCCAATTCATTATTTACCAGTATATACAGGCTTCCTCTTCTCTGCAAAAGCTGCCAAGCCTTCAAGACGATCTTTTGTGCTTAGGACCTGTTGGTAGCATTCTTCTTCCAATGCCAAACCTGAAGAAATTTTCCCCTCTACCCCTTCATTAATAGCACGCTTAGCCATCCTAAGTGCCACAGGACCCTGAAAAGACCAAAATGTCTTGCACATGTCAAACCTTGGCCAAAATAAAACAAGATTACCTGGAAGTGACTAAATTGAGCAGAAATCCCAAGTGCCACAGGACCACGAAAATTTCAAATTTTCTTGTACATGTCAAACCTTGGCCAAAGAGGACAAGATGGTCTAAAAGTGATTATTTTCAGCACATATTTAAAGTTGCATACACGTAAGGGTCAGCTGGACATGAACTTGGGAGCTTAATTTGGACAACACTTCGATGAACAAGGATTCGAATGTTTGGTATAATCTGAGGCATCCACAAACTTACATCCATGGACTCCAATATCAAAAAATTTACTTTGATAATGAAAATATAACTGTTACAAGCATGTCGTTAATAACTAACATCCTTTGACAATATCTTTTTGTTAGTAGCTCCCATGAATAACATGTGCTAGTACAAAATCTTACCTTTTCATTTATTTCACGTGCAACTTGAAGAGCCTTTGAATAAGCCTCTCCAACTGGAACACAGTAGTTGACAAGACCTGTTTCACAATCCAACATTTACTTAATCTAGGATATCTAAACAAGGCCAATGAAATATGATAAACTAGAGCTTGAAATGATTGTTACCCAAAGAAAGTGCGTTCCTGCCATCAATTTTTCTTCCAGTAAATATGAGTTCCTTTGCTACTGACTTTCCGACAAGCCTAGGGAGGCGCTGGGTCCCCCCTGCTCTGCAGATAACAAGTACATAATCTCATCTATATCTGAATAAGAGACTTATCCAAGATCACCCCAGGTTCTTGTTTCCTAAGACCACTATGCCCCAAAACCAAACAAAGCAAACAAGAAGTATTTAAATAAAAAAAAGAAGAAGAAAAGAAAGAAAACACTAAATAGACAAAAATATAATAAATAGATTAAAGGCAGTCAAAACAAATTGTTATCGAAGTCATGAAATTAGGAATGTAACACATCACATTCAGGGAATTCTTGATAGTAGAAAAGCACTTCAAATCCATGTACAATTACAAGTTCTTATATTTGTTCACACTGCTAGCCACTAAAAGATAATCACATCATTGTGTCCACTTGATTCTGGTGAGATCTTCCTGGATCCAAAAGTTGTATTTATACCTTTAAGTAACGAGGATACTCCTGAATTTTACAATATTGGGCAAACTTAAAAAGGATGAGTGGTTAAATATGATACCACTGGAAAAACAGCATAGAAGGCAAAAAAAAAGAGGGATAATACTAACACATATGATTTACTAGCTTAAAAAATATAGATGAAATAAAAACTTGACCTTAGAAGTACTCTTTTTCTCCCAGGAGAAGGGATGAGGAGCTAAAAGAAGACTTGAGACAGGGAATAAGACTTGTTTCTCTTGGGATCTTTCTCTTTTCCATTTGGCCTATCTATAGGATCTGACGGAGAAGTAAACTCTAACTATAAAAGCAATAACCGAACTGCAACTAAACCAAGCCTAACTTAATGTTTCATCTGCTTTGCCTGAGTGCAACCAAACTACTTTTTCCTCCATTTGTAAAACAGGACAGATCAACATTATGCAACATGGGGGACGCTATCCCTAGTAAAAGAGGAAAGGTCAAGAAATACACATGCGCATACTCATGTGCACAGACCACAAGCATGATCACATTTTAACACAATTAGGAAGAGATTCCAGACAATTCAAGTATGACCTTGTTTTATGTTTCATTTTTTCTCTGACCCTTTCGATCCTCAAATATTTTGCTAAGTTTGAAAATTAAAAAAATTGACAGAGCTCACGAGTGTCCTTTTTGTAGAGCACGTTTAAACACTTGAACGATCGAGTGAACCTTGGGAAGAAAACTTGATAATCATATGGATGTCAAGAGGTGAGTATTATCTCAAATTGACCAACTTTCTTACAAGTTATTTTATAAATTTTGGTATTAAAAATATTATAGCAAAAATTTCACTAGTTTTGGTGTTTAATAGAAACATTCATAGCAAATACACAGGCCGAACTTGGGAAATTAATTTAACTGGAAAATTCACACATTCTTTTTTTCTGAAACAGTAGTATGTAAGCACCAACGTAAAGTGTCTGTCAACTAAGACAATAAGAAACCCACCATTTTCAACTTATCAGCTGATTTACATAACAAAAACAATTATACTCCTACCGATAGTGTTAATAGGTTTATATACATACCCAGGAATTATAGCAAGCCCTGTTTCTGGCATGCCAAACATTGCATCTTCACCTAAAGGATCCGTGAGAAGGTGGTCAATTGTCTGGTTTCTTTGCCATCCAACAATTGAAACTCGAAATCTTATGGAACAGATTAGTACCACATATACGTAGATCACATGAGAGAACCATCTCCATTCCGCCCCCTACTGCAGCTCCCTCAATGACAGCAATTGTAGGAACAGAGAGTGTCTATTAAATGATCAAAGTATTTCAGTAGAAAAATCGTTGAGAAAAGATTAAAAACAGCAAATACTTTGCATTCAGATGTTGAAATTAGACAAAAGCGGCAGAATAAAAGAGTTGAGAGTCATAGTTTGTCGCTTTACATGGTAAATTTTGATTTGCAAGTAGTGTGTAGGTGATATACATACTCAAGAGTCAATCATCAATAAAAGAAATGAACATCCAGACTCATTGAACCAAGAGGCATTGCAGTTCTCATCAACTCGATGCACAAATTGTGGCAACAGATGGTCGTCATAAATGAAAAATTTAAGCTGGTCCCAAAATTCTCATAGTATACAGGACCATACATGACAAAAATACCAATTAAAGGCTCATTGTGATTATTCTATAAAGGTCAGTGTGCATTATTTTTAGGTTAACTAAATGGCAGAGTTCTGCTAGCTTAATAGCATAGATTACTACCCAAGTCATATTCAATCACAAGAAAAATAAATAAATTTTTGAATATAAGCTTGACATTATAAAAAATAACCTCCAAGTACGAGAAAGTTGATCGCAGAGAGTTGACAAAAAGCTGAACTTCTGAAGGACTCATCACTCTCCGTTCCTGCACATGCGATATAATTGCAAAGGAAATTAAGGATGTACGACAACACTAATCAAGAATGATGTAAACAACTATTAAATACACATTTGGATGCAAAACAAATATGTTTTTAAGGACTATTTTATATAGGGATTCACATGTATTATTTTAGAAGGACAGAAGTATATTTGAACCTCTGACTCCTTTATACTAGCAGTGATTTAGCGAATTCTGGCTCCAATAAATAAAAAGGAATACAATTTGCCGTCAAAAGCAAAAGAAAGAGAGAGTTAACAACATATTACGTTTAAATCAGCTCCTGCACAGAATACCCTAGGGACTGAACTGCATATCATCAAAACATTTGCTGAAGAATCTTTATCAATAATTCCCAGAGTATGCTGTAAGCCACTCAACATATCTTTCCCGATAGCATTTTTGGCTCCAGGCCTTTCCAAGTGCACCTGGATGATTCCTACAATAAAATAGGAAGTGCTTCTAGTTTAGAAGAATTAATAAAAAATTCACGAAACAATTTTAGTTCAGAGAAATTGATGTTAGAGTCAAAAATGGCTTCTTCGCTGCCAATAATGACTAAACAACCACCTTTCACTCGTTGCTTCGGGTGAACACGAAGAAACATTTATATTCAAAAAAAAAAAAAAAAAAAAAAAAGACGAGGAAACATCTAGACAGGAAGCTAAAATAAGACCGAACGAATAACAAGCCAACAGTCTCATATTTATTTAAGTTTAGCTTTCAGCCTATCAGGACACACTATCAGCAACCCCGCTGAGCTTCGAAAGACTTGTGGAGAAAGAGTGCGGTGACCATTCGCAAAAGATGCAGAAGAAGAATGTCCAACAAACTGTTCTAAAGCTTGTACCACAAATTAACAAAAGCGTAATTAAAACACCATACTTACCAGCATCAACACCGGAGAGCCGTTCCATCCTTACAGACTCTGAAGCAGATTGCAAGATGAGATTTCTAAAACTTTGGTGCTCCCCATGACGTGAGATTCCCGAAATCGGGCTCACTCGTCCGTAAAAGGGCTGCGAACTTTGTCTGCATTGACTGAGAAGCGATCTAACAATAATAGGGAAACTTCGATAAATCATTCCTGGACAGCGAGCGGAATCAGCGAAAGAGAGAATTATTCTTCAGACTTCAGAGAAATGTGCTTGGTCATGACGCTAACCGAACATTTAGTAACAGTTGCTGTGCCATGAAAGATAACCTGTTAAATTACGAAAAAGCCCCGGTTTCCCGGAAAAAAGAAAAGTTTGAAAGTTAAAATGTACATCCATGTAAGAATGACTTAATTAAATTTATCTATAATTATATAATAATATTTATGAACAATGATATAATATACGTTACTACATGATACTTCCTCTTTTTAACATGCAATCCATCAGACTGGACCCTTTGGTTGACGCCGGTGGTTGTCTACTACATCACAAGTCACGGCGGCGGCGGTTTTCGTGACGGCGAAGTGGATAAACAGACCCTTTTATAAACTGCCTTGACATTCTCTCGATCGAGATCCAGAACATAAACTGCCTTCAATAACCCCAGCAAAGTTCCGTACAAAAAAGAAACATAACCTTGCCTTCGATCGGCTTTATCTCTACGACCCAATCAAACTGTTGCTTATAACTTCTTATCTTCTACCGAATTTAAAATTTAATTTCCATGGACCCATCATTTCGCCTTACATGAATCCGGTGATCATGGGTGCCGAGGTACACTTCAGTTCCGAAATATTTTCCACCTTCAAGATGCTCGTGCTGGAACCGGGAAAAGAGGGTACTGTTTGCTCTAAAGCTGTCCTGGGTCAGGGTAATCAGCATGACTCCGATTCTCCGTTGTGGCTATCTCTGCTACTATGTCTACAACGTGGAGTTGGCTAAGGTTTCGGACAATTCCTTGCTGCGCGTGGTTCTGGTTCAGAGGACCATCTACTCCATTATTCATCATATAGGATATCGACTGCTCCTTAGACGTTTGACAGGCAAATGTTCAAAAACAATGAAAACTTCCAGCAGCGTACACGAAAAGACAGACGAGCGAGGCTGTTAGCTTGTTGAACTTAAATGGACGGCCACAGGTCCTTCAGCGATGAGTAGACAATCATTGCCTTTCAGGATCATTGATGGCCATGCACGTCCGCTAAGAGGCCTTCAAGAGTTCTAGCCCTACATCGGTTAGTGAAGGTGGAGATGCACGCTCAGTATCGGAAGGAGCCGTAGCAGGGCAAGTGGAGTTCTGGCTCCTGCTGAGATCGACGGGATACGCCAGCTTAATTTGACCGATTTGGCAGCAGCGCCTTCTAAGGCTTCAGATAGATGTCTGGATTAAAACATTAAACCCCACTGCAGAATGTAATCGGAGGCACCAACTGGAAGATTCATGGATGATTTTAAATTTTCATCTTTTATGAACTGGATGACATATCTGCATGTATCACTCTCCTTTCAAAGCATCTATAAAAATTGTGCACTCAATATTTAATCATTTTGGCCAAATAATTGCCCTACCCAACTGGCAAAACCAATCACCGTAGATTTCTGCAACTAAACCAGTCATTCATTATATGGAAGTGCTGAGAGATGTTCATAAGAAATCTTTCTTGAGTGTCGAGAAGACTCGCATTAGTTTGTTCTCCTTAAATTGTAAAGGATACTTGTGTAGCTACCGCAGTGGGGTGCTTCCCGAACATGAAAGTCCTGACCGACAGTGAACCAGATTGCAGCACGAAATATCATTCGAGTTTAACGAAACCAGGCGCACTGGTCGATAGGAGAAGCGACTAGTAATGGGGTCAGCCATCATTAATTATGCAGCCGATGAACCCATCGCTCCAGGCGAAGCTGTTTCAATGGAGGTCCTTGATATGGCTTATTCTTTCTGGGACATTGCCACCTTCCACCAATAACCGGCAACCCTTGGTCCAACAATTCAGTTCTACCCAACCAGGCTTTTTCCGACGCTTGATAGTGTTCTCCACCACACCGTCCTTCATCCTTCTCTCGGTCTAGATCACATCCCTTGCTATTGTTAAGTTGACCATCCCTAGAATTTCCATAGCTTAACGACGTGCAAATTTTGTTGTTTCGTGCTGGATCCTCTGCCAATGGGTCCTTCGTCCTCCTGTTTGAAAGGTTCTCGCTTCTTGCTTTTACATTTTCCTTCTTCTTCACAGATATAAAACCATTAGACTTCTCTTCGCAATCGCGTCTAGCTATAAACTTTTCGGGAGAAACGTTTTCTTTCGGAGAAGAAAACCTATTGTCAGATCCATTATGCTCTTCAAGTACTGTTTTCTCGCCTACATCGCCTTTTAACGGAGATAATTTTTCAGAATTTTCAGGATCTTTTACGGATCTCTCTCTTTTCGCAATTTCCACTAAAACTTTCTCTTGTATACTTAAACCTTCCTTTTCCTTTGGAGGAATTGAAGAACATCCCGAGAAAGGCTGTATGCTGCTACGAGCTGGAGTAACTTCTTTTTCAGTGCTAACTTCAACCTTCGGAAGCTCCTGCAATACATCAAACTTAGGAATATGTTTACTTCAAATATATTTCAACTGGAAGTAGAACAATTTACAGGTCTCTCTAATTAACACAAGCCATGCTGTGTTCAGTGATTATCTTCTTAGTACCTTCAACATTCAGAAGCTCTTGTAATTCATCAGAATTTGGAATATATTTGCTTCAAAAACATCTCAATTGAAAGCAGAAAAAAACGTCAGTGTTCGGTGACATCCTTTCTCAGTAATTTCAACCTTCGGAAGCTACTACAGTTCATCACTATTAGGAATATGTTTGCATCGAATACCGGTCACTGGAAAGCAGAACAACAGACTAAGCCACTCTTTAACATCTTTACCACAAGGCTTGCGGTGTATTATGACCTCTTTTAGTAACTTAAACCTTCGGAAGCTACTATAGTTCATCAATATTAGGAATATGTTTGCATTGAATACATCTCAAAGGAAAGCAGAACAAGGCACAGAAAATAGAACAACAGACTAAGCCACTCTTTAACATCTCTAACACAAGGCATGCGGTGGTTTGTGACCTCCTTTACTGAGTTCAACCTTCCGAAGTTCCGCCAATTCATAAATTTAGGAATATGTATGCTTCAAATACATCCCAAATTGAAAGCAGAACAGCACTCTCAAGTCACTCTAAACACAAGGCGCCATACTTCGCTCAAGAATCCGCATATATAGCACACAAAGATGTGATGATCAGATCTACGGCTTGAACGCTTCAGTTCACGTTGGAATCGGACTAAAGTAACTCAAAAATTGCTTCAAAAGAGGAATGAGACGACGAGAACAGACAAGCACCTTGCTTATTATATCCAGCGTCGGCTCCTCAACTTCTTTAGAAAACCTCCTTTCCTGATTGGACTTGTAAAGTTCTTCCGACCGATCCTTTTTGCTCGTAATCTCTTTCTGTACGTCGAAGCCATCAAAATCATCACTGACGTCGCTTTCAGGAGATTCATAGCTCGGAAACCAGTGTCGAATGTCGGGAGCCTCTGAAAAGAAAACATAGAGAGGATAAGCTAAAAATAAATAAACAATTTTCATTGAACCAAAACCTAATTTCACGAACGAAGACACAAGTCAAACAGGAAGGAAGCGAAAGCAAGTCACACGAACCTAAAACCTGCAAACAAGAAAACCAAAAGTTTACAAACATTGGAGATTCGTCGAAAATAGAGAAAAATGGATAATAAGAGTTGAAACTAGAAAGACTTCACCATACCTCCGAATCGGAATCATCGCCAGAACTGAGACCGCTAACACTGAATTTCGTGTTCAAACGATCATCCATTCCTCCGTTCCTTCGAGCCGTGCGAAACCCTGAGAAATTCTTCCTCTGGAAGACACTTCAAGCATTTGGGAGGGAGACACGAAATTTCTTCCCACGTTTTCCCTTTCATTTAAAGTTCCCGCCTTTTATTTCAAATTCGCTCAGGGCCAGGGGTGGATTCCATCAAAGCCGAGCCGAGCCGAGCCGAGCCCGAACACATATGTTCGGCTCCAAGTAAAATAAAGGCTCGAGCTCGATCTCAAAATAAGGTAGATCAGGTTAGATCAAGAGTTAAACCCAAAAGGGCAACCCCACTTTTGTCGGTTGTTCGGCGTTTTTTAGATGACGCGGCATCCACGTCAGGGTGTACCCGAAATTAAGAATTTATTTCAATTTGTCATGTCCAATATAATCACTACAAGCTTACCATGAATATCCATAACTCCAATAGCGATGAACGTCGAACTAAGTGAAGTGACGAATTTGTTGAGTTTTCCTTCTGGAAATGTTTCATGTGAAGCAACCTTCCAGAATCCAAACGATAATGAAGCTTACGCCAATTTCTAGACTAAGTCGAATACGAAGTATACATTACAATAAATAAACATCAGTATTCTAGTTCAGATTACCATTGACAACCGCAATTGAATCTAAATACAAGCATCGATTATAAGAAAGCAAATGGTCAAATGTCGGAATCCTGAGAGGAATTCTGTTAAAGGAGAATTCAAAACTAATTGAGAAAGAAACTCTTCACGGAAGACCATATATATTAACAAAAATCCTGATCGTTCACTTGGATAAAAGGAAATTAGAGCAATATCAGCATCAATTAAACGCTAAAGTAATGAACTGATCAAAATAGCTTTTCGCTGCTTATCGATCTCTCACCAGCCATATTTATACAAAAAGGTAAAGAAACTGATCGAAAGATTAATGAAACTCGGAAACAATATTGCTCACAGTAGTCCGATCCGTCGTCCCATCTGATCAATAATTACGACGTCAATTCAGCAACTCCCAGACCCAATCGATGTCCGGCGTATCGGAGGTGTCACCGGTGGCTGCTTCCACCTGATATTCGCGACGATCTCCGATCCGGATCCCCCTGAGGGACTCCTCCAAGAAATCCCAGTACTGATCCCCGGCCGCCGACCCCGCGTCGTATGAATAATTCTCCGGCGACGGCGTCGGCGCCGGGGCGTCCCTGGCGCAGCGACACGTGTACTTGGTCCCACTGCGGAGCTGTTCGGGGGTGTGAGCGAAGAAACAGACCTTTCTCTGGCAGTATCGGCCGGCCTTGCATGCGCGGGTGCGGTACCTGGCGGGGTGGAGCCAGAACTCGAAGACGCCGTGGGCGAACTCGCAGGCGTCGCCGCGGGGGCAGCCGCCTCCGTGCCGGAAGTCCGGGCAGGCCACCCCCGTGTAGTTGAACCTGGTGGGGTCCCGGCGCCGGGCCTTTTCGCCCCGGTGGGCGTACGGGCACTGGGTCCAGTCGTGGGCCCGGTTCTTGGGGCACCGCTTGATCTTGAACGCGTACATCCGGAACTCGTCGGAGCTGGAATCGCACACTTTTGGCGCCGCCGCCGCTGCCGCCGCCGACTTGGGGAATTCCGACGACGTCTGTTTCCCGGTACTAATTAGTACCGGATTGTACCGCGGCTCCACCAAGTCGACGAGACGGAGACGCTCGACCTGTTTCAGCATATCTAGTACTAATAATATTGCACAGTCTCCCCTATGTATATGTGAACCAGCCGAGAACAGATGTCTTCAATAATTCTCAGAAGGAACAGATGTCTGAGAATTGCATGCACGAGGTGAGGACGAAACGTGGCAGTACCTATACAAGATTGGGGTCGATGGAGAAGGAACTGATCATCAAGAAATAACTCTCTATATTATTATATCCCCTTCTGAATCTCTTTACAGACACATGAATATGATCTTCACAAAAACCAATGTATAAACAGATATCGGAAATGGATACGCAATTACGGATAAAGCAAGAAGAACAGAGCGCATCGGCAATTGATCAGAACAGGGTTCTTGTGGAAGAAACAAAGGTAGAGGTACTGGATCTCATGCATGAACAACCGCTTGAAAGACAAATTAAAAAAGATAATCGAAACCGGAGACAGATGTGGGAAAGAAAATTGATCAGAACAGGGTTCGTGTGAAAGAAACCAAGGCAGAGGTACTGGATCTCGTGAACAACCGTTTGACAGACAAATTAAAAGAGGAAATTAAAACTGGAGACGGATGTGGGAAACAATTATAACAGAAATTTATAACATCGAACGAAGCGCGCCATCTGCACAATTCAATCAGCTCCTAGCTAACTACAGAAAGAGGTACCTGATCACAACACCGAAGAATGCCATTAACAAAATGAGAGAACAGAAGAACATATCCATCTTCTCTATATGCTAAAAGTACCCAATCTTGCACGCATCAAGAGAAAGAGAGAGACGGAGAAGAAAGAGAGGAGAGAGGGGGAGAGAGAGAGAGAGATCCGTCAGTACTCTCCTTATAACTGATGGAAAATTGGTGGGGAGATGAAATGGTTATTTATAGAGCCCATTTAGTGCATGCAGAGTGGAGTTAGAAAGTAACCACGAATAAGAGTCGGGATTTGAACCTGAAGTGGACAGGAGTGGTAACGGAAAGGACGTCGGTTGGGTCTCCGGCCGTAAATGTGACGGCGACGAGGTTCCACGGCGAGGGCGGAAAGCGACGGAGGGCGCTTCATGCAAACGGACCGACTCTCAAACGCTCGAGTTTACACGCGGCGACGCCGTGGTTGGATTTTTCTGAATCCCTTATCGCGCGCATCGCGACAATAAGATATTCGCGCCCCTTTCGCACGCGTGGCTAACCCCGCTCCTCACCGGTTTCGTCGCTCGCACGCGAGTACGGAATATCTCTGACTCGCGGACTACGGGGTTCGTAGTTCTCCTTCTCCCCTTTGACGGTACGTGTACCGCTTTAATAGCAATAGCAGCTTATTTGGTGCTACAGTAATGATGCTCGTAAGAAGATATAAAATTTAATTCTTTTTAAGTCGCGTGTTGGGAGTAATTATTAAGTATAATATCTAAGTAGTATAGCCGTCTCCTTTCTTCGTCTGGGTCACAGATGTAATATTTGATCTAGGAGTGTTGGGCGAACCAAGTGAGTACAGTGCATGCCTTCAATTTAATTACGGTGTTAATTATTTACAATTGATTTTATGGAAAAAAAATTATGCATTAAAATTTTACAAAAAGACAAAGCATCAAACTAGAGGGGTTACTTACTTTGGTTTAACACAATTTGAACCCGGTTCACCCAGTGTTGAACACACTTATTTTGTCCTTTTTTCTTGAAACACTTTCACAAGGATGTGATCGATCCCATTAAATCGGGTTGATTAATAAATGAATAAATATTTCGATTAACCGGATCAGACATGTTGGCTCGGGTCAATTTTGATAACACCATTTTAAAAGACCAAAGTAGTAAAACGTGAAAATAAAAATTTAATAAATTAATATTCAATTAAAATTTTCATAAATTTATGTCGCATACTTCATAAGAAGAAGCTCTTTGTTTATATTAAGAAGGACAAACAATAGTCGCAAACCTGCCAAGACATTCTCATTTAAGTAGTAAACTAATTATTCATGCCTGATTCATTTAAATTTATAGCGGGAACTTTGATATTAATTCCTCCTTTTCTCATTTACACGTAAATAAAATAAATAGAACAATAGAAGAAAATAATATTCCAGAGTACCCAGATGTCAAGTGTGATAAAAAAAAAAGGTTGGTCAGAATAACAACTTTAACGTTGATAGTAATTAGATTTTTTGCTTGCAAAATCTTTTTATGCCATTAAACGGGTGACCTTATGATGACAGCTCTGAATAGTTACATATTGTTACCATGATTGCAGATTGTAATATAGTTTTAATGAAAATATCATAGTAGGATTTTTGCAGGCTGCAGCCTCAGAGTTAAAATAACTCGTCCGCCTTGGCAATCTCTTTAAGGCCAACCTCTAACGTTAAACAACTCACCCCACTCTACAGCCACAAATCAACTCACCCAGCTCGGTAACCAAGAAATCAACGGACCTAACTCGGTCACCCAGCTCGATAACCGAGAAATCAACGGACCTAACTCAGTCACCCAGCTCGATAACCGAGAAATCAACGGACCTAACTCGGTAACCTAGGCCCAACTTTGTGACCGAGAGATCAACTCGCCCAGCTTTGCAACCGAGAGGTCAACTCGCCCAACTTTGCAACCGAGAGATCAACTCGCCCAACTTTGCAACCGAGAGATCAACTCGCCCAACTCTGCAATCCATAGATCAACTTATACTACTCTCAAACCTACAATCTCCTCACCAATTTGCAACCTCGAAAACAAATAAACCTCAAAGGTAAATCAACTCACCGCATTTGAAGAAGCCCCAAAAGCAAATCAACCAACCACCTATGCAACCTCAGAAGGCAAATAAAGAAACTCATCCAGTCCTGCTACTTCGAAGGCAGTTCAACTCATCCAGCTCTACGGGGGGTGGTCAATTTATCCAACTTTGCAACTCACAATCTACTTACCCAATCCTGCAAGCAATAGATGAACTCAAAACTCTCCTGCACATCCTCATAGGCATATTAACTCACCCATCTCAGCAGCCTTTAAGGCATACTCACTCACCCAACCCTGCAACCACAAAGTTCTGCAACTTCATGATAGATAGTATATCTAACCGAATGAAGAATTCAAATTCAAATGTAAATTTAGTTAGGTAGTTTATTTTTAGCTTTGGATAGATAGTTTTCAGCAGTTCTAACTAAAAAAATCGCAAATATGTAAGGGGAGAAGAAGAAATAAAGAGGGGAGAAGGCAGCAAAGAGAGACGAAGAGGGAATAATGACCAAGACTAGGAAGGAAAACAAAACCAAGGAAGGAAAGGAAAATGGAGGTTGTTGAGGTAAATTCTTTATATAAATCGGAGCACGAAGAAAAGATAATGGCCAAGACTATACATCCAAGAATCACTACAACGGCAGTTTCTCCACCACAACAAGCACCAATGTCAACTGCCGTTCAATCTCTTCTTAAGGGAAAACCTCACTGGAGAGCCTTGAATCCTTCTCCATGCCTTGGGTCAGGCGTTTCAGAAAAAATGAGGTGCTATTGACATGAAGATGCATTACCGTTTTTGTGAAGAAAATGGTATCAACACCATCGTGACGTGGCTGCATATTTGGCGGTCTAGGTAAGAGAAAATTAGGATGTAAAGTCTTGGAAGTAAAAAAGTGCAGTACTTATATCACCGCTCTTTTGTGAAATCTCATGAATTGAGGATCCATATATGCATGCATGACTTGGGCCCACAAGGATTCTTTATCGATGAAGATTCACCATTCACCATATAATTTTAAACCTGTAAGTCATGCTAAGAGAGTTGAGGTTTCTTATTCCAAGCTCGCCCTTTGTTGTTGCTAAGCAAACCTCATTCCAGTTTAGTAGGTGAATTTTGTGGTTCCCTCGATAGTCCCACAAAAAATCTCTAAATAATCATTTGATTTTTGGAAAGATATTCATGAGAAGATCAAAACATGAGATTAGGTGAGTTGGGAGGCTAGACAGGACAGATTTTAAGAGGATCAACTGTCCACTCTAGGAGAGTGTTTTTTTAAGCCATCCTTGTAATTTATTTGTGATAGACTCAATTAAGGGTTCATATGTTTCCCTAGTTATTCTTGATGAGGGTATTATTATTCCTTGGTGTTTTCCCAGAGATTCCAAAATATTAAGGAAAATGCTAGCCACACCTATGCACAATACCTATCTGATGTCGGTGACATAACCACTCAATTCGAAAAACAATTGCTTATCCTTTAGAATTTAGGATTTTATAAAATAAAAAATATTTTATTATTTTTAAATTTTTTTCCTATTGGTTGGTTACGTCAGGTACGTTGAATAGGTACTGTGGCCTATCTACAACTAGCTTTACTCAAATATTAAAGGGGAGTATTCCCCTATTTTCAAATTAATATGGCATCCTCTTCGCAATGAAAAGATTTGTTTTTGTGTTATTTATCTTTTGCCAAACTATCATTTCATATTCTATTTGAGCGAGTGAGCTATACATAGGCCACTGTCGTTTGCAAAGTGAAAGTTGTAGACTGATGGACTATTTGGGGATTGGGCCCATGGAATGATCATATTATCTACAGTAGTGATATGTGTACTGCCAAATTTTACCGTGACGGTTTACAGCGTGACATGGCATCCTCATTGGCATTCCAAATAAGATATAAAGTTGGATCTATCTTTCTATTCTATGGGTAACCCTAAACCTTATCTGGACTACCAACTAGGATGCCAAGAGGACAACCACATCAGGATATAAAGCCTCACAGTAAAACATGGAAGTACTGATATCATTTTTCTATCTGCTATGTCCTTTTGGATTCAGGAAGATAAGAGTTCCTCACAAAGGATAAAGATAAAGGGAGAGATAGGATCCCCTTGTCTAACCCACGTTGTGGCCAAAAGGTCTCTCAGTGCCATTTTTTTGAGAACTTGGTAAGATGGGGAAGTGATAAAAGATAACAACAGGTGTTGCCATTGGAGAGGAAAATCAAACCTTTGAAAGGTTTTTATTATGAATCTCCAAGATAGGGAGTCAAAAGTATTTTGTAAGTCAAGCTTCAAACCAAAGAAAGTGTTTCTTTTCCTTTTTGAATAAAAGAAGTTAGGATTTCATGGGATAAGAATGTATTATTAGTTATTTGTCGTCCTTTGATGAAAGTCATTTGGGTTAGGCCTACCATAGTAGGGATAATAAATTTTAGTCTATTTGCAAGGATTTTTGAGAAAATTCTGTAGACTATCGTCACATAAATTTATGAGCCTAAAGTCTCTAAAGGTACGCAGATCTTTAATTTTAAAGGAATCAAAGTGATGTAAGTTTGGTTTAGACTGGTGTCCATAGTTCCAGACATGAATAAGGACGTCATGTTATGGGTGAGACCATCTTTTGATCATATTCTGGTGTTTTCTATAAAAAAGGATGAAAACCATCTGGTCCTAGGCTTTTGAATGGGTCCAAGGTGAAGAGAGTCTTCTGGACCTCCCTCTGTGTAATTGGTTCACAGAGGTCAATTTTTTTGTTGTGCATTTAGTTTGTTTAGTTGTTCAAAATCTGCGGGATTTGCATACTCTGTGTCGTTTGTGTATGCTGTTTTAAAATGTTCCCACATTACTCTTCTAATTTCCTCTTCTGATTACATAATACGACCAACAGCCATCCTAATTGTTCTTATATGGTTAAATTTTTCTTGACCTTGACAAAAGTGTGAAAAAGTTTGGTGTTTTCGTCCCCATGTTTAATAAAATACTGCCGTGCCTTTTGGAATTCATATGTGTGTCGAATTCTCAGCAATCACATGTATTCATGTTAATTTTTTTTTTCTTAAATTAGAGTTTAGTTTTGGGGATTCAAATCAAATACACTTGCACCTGATTGAGTTTTCCTAAAGTCAACCTGATATTTTTGTGAAAATTTTCAAAACTAGAGTATTCTAATGATTTAGTCTCTCAACAACTTCCACGAGTCTGTGCAAGATAAGGTCTGGAGGTATTGTTGTTCTATGTGAATGGCCAACTTCAGAGACCACTTGTTCATAATGAGGATATTCAGCCCACATTGCCTTGTACCGAAAGACTTTTGGTTTTATTCCCTGAGTCTGGTCAATAAAGGGACATGAAGCGCAGAATTCATTGATCAATTCTCATTGTTCGAGGAAACGAAAGAGGAAGAAAAGCGAAAGAGGAAGACGGTGCTGAACAACTCATTTCCAAATGAGTCACCAACCAAAATTCCCAACTCCTTTTGACATACATCACGTCTTTTTCACTCTCACCATTGCTAAATCCTTACTTCAGCGATTTTCATATATGCACACAACAACCCTGATATTGCTAAATCCCACATCTAGACGTTCTATTCAGTTAAAATTTGTTCTTAATACCTATCAATATACCGATCTAAATTCCCTATATTATCGTATTCTTTAGATACGATTATATATATTTCAAATCTTATTCCTTTTTCTCTTTGCAATTCCTTCATTTATCTGTGTTTCTTTGATTGTTCCATACTTTGAGCCCCTGCATATCAAACCTCATGTACAATTTTCATTAAAACCTTCTTCTTCTTCCCTGCCTATGTTGATACAAACCCTAATTTTCTCTCATACCCCTGTGAATTACTTCCTTCAAAAGGGTCACCCATCCATCGGTCATCTGACACAAATATAAAAAAACACAGCCGACCCACAAAATTCTATTTTCGATTTTTTACCACAGCCACAACAGCTGATTGGTCAACCAGCTAGATATGATATAGAAGAGCAATCTAAGTGCGCAAGTTATGATGGTAATTATCACCAGATGGGGGGTCAGGTAAGTTCAACTTTCTCTATGCCACTTGGCACATCTCTGCATCCATGCATCACCAAGTGTATACGATTGGCAGTCTCTTAACCTTAACCCCTTTCCCATGACAGTACTCAATTATCCTTATCGCTCATAAAATTAAATAACCTCATTACTCCATTAATCCAACTCCTACCCAACCCTCCACCTCATTGAGAAATGACCTATAAGCAGTTCTAATTTTATATACACATCTGTGACAAATTGTCCAAAAATGAAACAAAAATTAAACTTGCAAAACTCCATTTTCATCCAAAACGAGAGAATAGAGAAAATTATATAAATCTTGATAAATGGATGTCTCTTATCACATACCTTAAGAGTTGAAAAAACATGCAATAGAAACCAAGACCAAGAAGAATCTTTTGTGTATGAGAATGGATATACATTGACTAAGACTGTCAAAGAAAAACCATTTTATGAAGTGAGCGCTGTACAAAACAGGTAAACTAGTAGAGATACCTATGGTAAGATGCAAAATTCAACATTCAAGTGAAAGAATAGTAAGGAACCCAAAAATAACATCTGTACACTTATATCGAGTGATTATCAAATTTAGAGAGCATTGAGAAATGACCTATAAGCATTTCTAATATTATATTAAAAAAACAACGACAAAGTGAGCAAAATGAAACAAAAATTAAAGTTGCAAAACTCCATTTTCATCCCAAACGAGAGGATGGAAAACAATATATAAATCTAGATAAGTGGATGTATCTCTTATTACATATCTTAAGATTTGAAAAAGCATGCAATAGAACCCAGACCAGGAAGAGTTTTTTCTCTATCAGAATGCACATACATTGACCCAAGACTATAAGAGAAAACAGCTTTATGAAGTGAACGCAGTACAAAACAAGTAAACCAGTAGAGATATGTACGGTAAATTGATCAAAAAGATCTTTCCATACAAACAAGGGATAAGCTTCCACTATTGTGACAAACTTAAAACAAAGTTTTTCAGTAATATTAAGGAGCTTGTTTGTATTCGATCATATTGATGGGTACCTATGCATTTGAAAATAGAGGCAAAGAGTGCAAAATAAAGCTCTCTTCTCCACATGTATAATGGGCCCAACAGATGAGAGATAATAGATCTCAAGTATTATAACTGATGATGGATGACAGATAAAAGATTGGACATGTATTAAAACAGATGACAAATGAACAGATGACGCATATAATATAGCAGACGACTCCATGAACTTATTAACATGGGACTAAGTTAGGTTCGAACTTACAGGTCTGGATGCTAAAAAGAATAAACTCATGACTTATTTTTTACATGTCATGTCAAATAGGGAACATAAACTCATGGCCAATAACTAATCTTCTCTCATCATAAATATACCAAACATACAATCAAAAAATTTTATTTATCTAAATGGATAATCCTTTAATTTTGCTAAAATCGTTCAATTTAATGAATAGTCCTCTAGCAAATTAAAGTAACCAACAAACAGTGAAATTCCATTATTTAGAAATGTGAATGGTAATTCTAAGGACCATATAAATCTGAAATTTTGTTTTTTAGTTAAAGTTCATTCTGAAATCTGTATTTCAGAAACATAATTCGAGTAGAGACGGGATAATGGCAATGGAGACCGGAGAAAGGCAGCGGAGACGGGAGAACGGCGGTGGAGACCGGAGACAGGATTTCACCTTTATAGAACTAACCGTTTCAAGTAAGCAGAAAAAAGGAAAGTCGCGTCGTAATTATGCCTGGCGTTGTTATTCTGTGTAGATCACTCTAGCTGTATTAGTTAGTCAATGCTTGGTCGAGCCACAAATGTTTTCGCTTTCTTTCCTTACGAGTGGTGTTGTTATTAAGCTTAGATCCTCCAAATGAGATGGATTCAGTTTCATAGGTCGGTTCTCATTTCTTGATGTGGGGGCCACGAATGTGGTATGAAAGAACGACTCTTATTTCTTGACGTGGAGCTGACGAAGTCCGGTGGGGCCACAAAATTCTCCTAATTTTCGAATCTTGGCTTTAAGCCTCCTGATAACCTGAGGACTCTATTGCTTCTTATGTGTGCGTGAGTGTGTGTGCGTGTGAGTGTGTGCAAGCATTAGTGTGTGTGTGCGTGTGAGTGTGTGCAAGCATTAGTGTGTGTGTGCGTGTGTGTGTGTGCAAGCATTAGTGTGTGTGTGTGAGAGAGCATTGGTCTGTGTGTGTGTGTGTGTGTGCAAGCATTGTTGTGTGTGTGTACACTAGTATTGGCTTGAGTGTGTGTGTTTGTGCGAGCCTTGGTGTAGGTATACAAGTATTGGTCTGTGTGTGTGTGTGAGCCTTGGTGTGTGTGCGAGTGTTGCTGTGAGCACGCGATGGCGTGTGTGTCAGCGCTGGTCAATGTGCCAGCGTTGGTCTGTGTGCGAGCGTTGTTATGTGTGAGCGAGAGTTGGTATATGTGTTTGAGCATTGGTGTGTGTGTGTGTTATAGTGTGTGCGTGCAAGTGTTGGTGTGTGCAAGCATTGGTTTGTGCGAGCATTGGTCTCTGCGTGTGTGTGTGGGTGTGTGAGTGCGTGAGTGTGTGTGCGTGTGAGTGTGTGCAAGCATTAGTGTGTGTGTGTGTGTGTGTGTGAGAGCATTGGTCTTTGTGTGTGTGTGTGTGCAAGCATTGTTGTGTGTGTGTATACAAATATTGGTTTGTGTGTGCATGTTTGTGCGAGCCTTGGTGTGTTTATACAAGTATTGGTCTCTGTGTGTGAGTGTAAGTGAGCGTTGTTGTGTATGTACCAGTGTTGGTCTGTGTGTCAGCGTTGGTGTGTGCGCCAGCGTTAGTCTGTGTGCGAGTGTTGGTGTGTCCAAGCGATGGTGTGTGTGTGTCAGCGCTGGTCAGTGTGCCAGTGTTGGTCTGTGTGCAAGCATTGGTGTGTGTGCTAGCGTTGGTGTGTGTGCAAGCGGTGGTGTGTTCAAGGGTTGGTGTGTGTGCAAGAAATGGTGTGTGTCCGAGCGTTAAAATGTGTGCGAGCCTTGGTGTGTGTGTGTGTGCGAGGGTTACAATGTGTGCGAGCATTGGTGTGTGTGTGTGTGAGCGTTATCGTGTGTGCGAGCGTTATCGTGTGTGCGAGCATTTGTGTGTATGTGCTAGTTTTGGTGTGTGTGTGTGTGACCATTGGCATGTGTGTGTGAGCATTGGTGTGTGTGCGAGGGTTGGTGTCTGTGTGCGAGTGTTACCTTGTGTACGAACATTGGTGCGTGTGGGTGTGCGAGCATTGGTATGTGTGTGCAAGCATTGGGGTGCGTACGAGCATTGGTGAGTGCGACCATTGGTGTGCGTGTGAAAACATTGGTGTGTGTAAATGACATCATTGGTTTGTGTGTATGTGTGTTCAAGCATTGGTGTGTGTGTGTTCAAGCATTGGTGTGTGTGTGTTCAAGCATTGGTGTGTGTGTATACAAGCATTGGTCTCTCTGTGTGTGTATGAGTGTGCAAGCGTTGGTGTGGGGGGAGCGTTGGTGAGTATGCGAGCGTTGGTGTGTGGGCAAGGGTTCGCCTGTGTGCGAGCGTTGGTGTGTGTGTAAGCGTTGGTGCGTGCGTGTATGCAAGCGTTGGTGTGTGTGTGTATGCAAGCGTTGGTGTGTGGTGTGCGAGCATTGGTATGTGTGTGCTAACGTTAGTGTGTGTGCGAGCGATAGTGTGTGCCAGCATTGCTGTGTGCGAGCGTTGGTGTGAGCGAGCATTGGGGTGTGAGAACTTCGGTGTGTGTGAATATCTGTGTGTACGAACGTCGGTGAGTGTGAACGTTGATATGCGTGAACATCGGTGTGTGTGTAAGCGTTGGTGTGCGAGCTTGGGGTGTGTGTGTCTAAGTAAAATGTGTGTATAGTGTGTAAGTTTAAAGTGTGTGTATGTGTAAGTTTAAAGTGTGTGTATGTGTAAGTGAAAAGTGTGTGTGTAAGTGTGAAGTATTTGTGTGCGTAAGTGTTCATGTGTATGCCAGTATTGATCTGTGTGTGTGTAAGTGTAAAGTATATGTGTGTGTAAGTGTAAAGTATATGTGTGCGTAAGTGTTCGTGTGTATGCCAGTATTGATCTGTGTGTGCGTGCAAGCATTGGGGTGTGTGTATACGAGCATTGGTCTGTGAGCATGTGTGCGAGCATTGGTGTGTATGTGAGTGTTGGTGTGTGAGAGCATTACTGTTCGTGCGAGCATTAGTGTGTGAGCGAGAGTTGGTGTGTGTGTGACTATTGGTGCATGGGGGAGTGTTTGCAAGTGTTGGTGTGTGTGCGAGCGTTGGTGTGTGTGTGAAGGATGGTGTGTGTGTGAAGGATGGTGTGTGTACGAAGGATTGTGTGTATGCGAGCGTTGATGTGTCAGCGAGCATTACAGTGTGTGTGAACATTGGTGTGTGTGAGCCTTAGCATGTGTGCCAACTTTGGTGTGTGTGTGTGTGCGAACATTGGTGTGTGTATGTGTGCGAGCATTGGTGTGTGTATGTGTGCGAGCATTAGCATGTGTGAGAGTGTTGGTGTGTGTTCGAGCGTTTGATTGGGTGCGAGAGTTGGTGTGTGTTCAAGCAATGGTGTGTGTGCCTATGTTGGTGAGTGTGCCCATGTTGGTGTGTGTGCCAGCGTTGGTGTGTGTGTATGAGAGCATTGGTCTCTGTGCATGCGTGTGTGTATGAGTGTGCAAGCATTGGTGTGTGAGTGTGTTCAAGCATTGGTGCGCGTGTGTATGAGAGAACATTGGTGTGTGTGTGTGTGTATACAAGTATTGGCTTGTGCGTGTGTGTGTGTGTGCAAGCCTTGGTGTGTGTATACAAGTATTGGTCTGTCTGTATGTGTGTTTGTGTGAACCTTGGTGTGTGTGAAAGCGTTGTTGTGTATGTGCCAGTGTTGGTCTGTGTGCCAGCACTGGTGTGTGCGGCAGCGTTAGTCTGTGTGCGAATGTTTGTGTGTCCAAGCGATGGTGTGTGTGTCAGCGCTGGTCAGTGTGCCAGTGTTGGTCTGTGTGCCAGTGTTGGTCTGTGTGCAAGCGATGGTGTGTTCAAGGGTTGGTGTGTGTGCAAGCGATGGTGTGTTCAAGGGTTGGTGTGTGTGCAAGTAATGGTGTGTCCAGCGTTGGTCTGTGTGCCAGTGTTTGTCTATGTGCAAGCGATGGTGTGTTCAAGGGTTGGTGTGTGTGCAAGCGATGGTGTGTTCAAGGGTTGGTGTGTGTGCAAGTAATGGTGTGTCCAAGCGTTACAATGTGTGCGAGCATTGGAGTGTGTGTGTGAGGGTTACAATGTGTGCAAGTATTGGTGTGTGTGTGTGTGTGAGCGTTATCGTATGTGCGAGCATTTGTGTGTATGTGCTAGCTTTGGTGTGTGTGTGTGAGCGTTGGTGTGTGTGCGAGGGTTGGTGTCTGTGTGTGAGTGTTACCTAGTGTATGAACATTGGTGTGAGTGGGTGTGTGTTCAAGCATTGGTGTGTGTTCAAGCATTGGTGTGTGTGTATACAAGCATTGGTCTGTGTGTGTGTGTGTGTGTGTGCAAGCGTTGGTGAGTACGCGAGCGTTCACCTGTGTGCGAGAGTTGGTTTGTGTGCAAGCGTTGGTGTGTGTGCAAGCGTTGGTGCATGTGCCTAGCGTTGGTGTGTGTGTATAAAAGCATTGGTCTGTGTCTGTGTGTGCGCGCAAGCGTTTGTGTGTGTGAGCGTTGGTGTAGGGGGAGCGTTGGTGTGGGGGGAGCGTTGGTGAGTATGCAAGCGTTGGTGTGTGTGCGAACGTTCGCCTGTGTGCGAGCATTGGTGTGTGCGAGCGTTGGTGAGTATGCTAGCGTTGGTGTGTGTGCGAGCGTTGGTGTGTGTGCGAGCGTTGGTGTGTGTGCGAGCGTTGGTGTGTGTGTGAGAGTTGGTCTGTGCAAGCGTTGGTGTGTGTGAGCATTGGTCTGTGCGAACGTTGGTGTGTGTGCAAACATTGGTGCACGTGCCTAGCGTTCGTGTGTATGCAAGCTTTGGTGTGTGTGTGTATGCAAACATTGGCGTGTGGTGTGCGAGCATTGGTATGTGTGCAAATGTTATAGTGTGTGTCAGTATTGTTGTGTGCAAGCGTTGGTGAGAGCGAGCTTTGGTGTGTGAGAACTTTGGTGTGTGCAAACGGCGATATGCGTGAATATCAGTATCTGTGTAAGCGTTGGTGTGCGAGCGTCAAGGTGTGTGTGTCTAAGTGAAATGTGTGTACAGTGTGTAAGTGTAAAGTGTGTTTATGTGTAAGTGAAAAGTGTGTGTACGTGTAAGTGAAAAGTGTGTGTAAGTGTAAAGTGTAAGTGTGTGTAAGTGTGTGTATGTGTGTAAGTGTTGGTGTGCGAGCGTCGGGGTTTGTGTGTCTAAGTGAAATGTGTGTACAGTGTGTAAGTGTAAAGTGTGTGTATGAGTAAGTGAAACATGTGTGTGCGTGTATAAGTGAAAAGTGTGTGTAAATGTAAAGTGTATGTGTTTGTAAGTGTCTATAAGTGTGTGTAAGTGTGTATGTGTGTATGCGAGTATTGATCTGTGTGTGTATGCGAGTATTGATCTGTGTGTGTATGCGAGTATTGATCTGTGTGTATGCGAGTATTGATCTCTGTGTGTGTGCAAGCATTGGGGTGTGTGTATAGGAGCATTGGTCTGTGTCTGAGCTTGTGTGCAAGCGGTGGTGTGTGAGCCAGCGTTGGTATGTGTGCCAACATTGGAGCGTGTGCCAACATTGGAGCATGCGCCAACGTTGGTTTATGTGTCAACATTGGTCTATGTGCCACCGCTGGTGTGTGAGTGCCTGAGTTGGTCTGTGTGCCAGCGTTGGTGTGTATGCAAGCGATGGTGTGTGTGCAAGCGATGGTGTGTGAAGCGTTACAATGTGTGCGAGCATTGTGTATGTGTGTGTACGAGCAATGGAGTGTGTGTGAACGTTATCGTATGTGCGAGCCTTTGTGTGTATGTGCTACCCTAGGTGTGTGTGTGTGTGTGCGAGTGTAGGTATGTGTGTGAGCGTTGGTATGTGCGTGCGAGTGTTACTATGTATGCGATCATTGGTGTGTGTGGGTCTGCAAGTGTTTGTATATGTCTAGAAGCGTTGGTGTATGTGTGAGAGCATTGGTGTGTGTGTGAGAGCATTGGTGTGTGTGTGAGAGCATTGGTGTGTGTGTGAGAGCATTGGTGTGTGTGTGAGAGCATTGGTGTGTGTGTGAGAGCATTGGTGTGTGTGTGAGAACATTGGTGTGTGTGTGAGCAAGCATTGGTGTGTATATGAGTGCATTGGTTTCTCTGTGTGTGTATAAAAGCATTGGTTTGTGTGTATTTGTTTGTGCGAGCCTTGGTGTGTGTGCAAGTGTTGGTGTGGGAAAGAGCATTGGTGTGTGCGAGTGTTGGAGTGAATGCAAGCGTTGGTGTGTGTGCGAGAGTTGGTGTGTGAGCGTTGGTGTGTATGCGAGCGTTGGTGTGTATGCGAGCGTTGGTGTGTGCCAGCGTGGGTATGTGTGCAAGCGTGGGTGTGGGTGCGAGCGATGGTGTGGGTGTTAGCGACGAAGTCAGTGCGAGCGATGGTATGGGTGCGAGCGACGATGTGTGCGAGCGATATGGTGTGTGCGAGCGATATAGTGCTTGCGATAATTGGTGTGTGCATGAGCGAGCATTGGTGTGTGTGCATGTGCAAGCGTTGGAATGTTTGTATGAGAGTTGGTGTGTGCGACTATTGGTGTGCATGTGCAAACATTGGTGTGTGTATGACAGCATTGGTTTGTGTATGACAGCATTGGTTTGTGTGTGTTCAAGAATTAGTGTGTCTGTGTTCAAGCATTGGTCTCTGTATGTATGCAAGCATTGGTCCGTGTGTGTGTGCTAGCATTAGTGCGCATACAAGTATTGGTGTGTCAGAGTGTTGGTTTGTGGAAGAGTTGGTGTGTGTGCAAGCATTGCTGTGAGTGCGAGTATTGGTGTGTGAGCGAGCATTGGTGCTTGTGCGAGCGTTAGTGTGTGCAAGCATTGGTGTGTGTGTGTGTGAGCGTTAAGGTGTGTGCATGTGTGTGTGAGAGTGTTAAGGTGTGTGCGAGTATTAGTGTTTGTGCGAGTGAAGGTGTGTGTGCTAGCGTTAGTGTATGTGTGAGAATGGGTGTGTGTGAGCAAGCATTACCGTGTATGCTAGCATTGCTATGTATGTGTGTTCGAGCATTGGTATGTGTGAGTGAGCGTTGGTGTGTGTGTGTTGATGTGTGCAAGCAATTGTGTGTGTGCGAGCATAGGTTTGTATGACAGTATTGGTCTCTGTGTGTGTGTGCGAAGATTGGAGTGTGTGTATGAGCGTTGGTATGTGCGAAGATTGGAGTGTGTGTGCGAGCATTGGCGTGCGTGTGCAAGCATTGGTGTGCGTGTACAAGCTTTGCTGTGTGTTTAACAACATTGGTCTCTATGAGTGTGTGTTCAAGCATTGGTGTGTGTATGTGTGTATATGTAAGCATTAGTGTGTGTGCGTATGTAAGCATTAGTGTGTGGGTGTATATAAGCATTGGTATTGTGTGTATATAAGCATTGGTATGTGTGTGTATGTAAGCATTGGTGCGTGTAAGCATTGGTCCGTGTGTGTGCATGCAAGAGCATTGGTGTGTGTAAGCATTGGTCCGTGTGTGTGCATGCAAGAGCATTGGTGTGTGTAAGCATTGGT
>CM039665.1:4564252-4696752 GCA_022405105.1 Aristolochia contorta | reverse complement strand
AGAGGAGAGAGGAGAGAGGGAGAGAGGAGAGAGAGAGAGAGGGAGAGAGGGAGAGAGGGAGAGAGAGAGAGAGAGAGAGAGAGAGAGAGAGAGAGAGAGAGAGAGAGAGAGAGAGAGAGAGAGAGAGAGAGAGAGAGAGAGAGAGAGAGAGAGAGAGAGAGAGAGAGAGAGAGAGAGAGAGAGAGAGAGAGAGAGAGAGAGAGAGAGAGAGAGAGAGAGAGAGAGAGAGAGAGAGAGAGAGAGAGAGAGAGAGAGAGAGAGAGAGAGAGAGAGAGAGAGAGAGAGAGAGAGAGAGAGAGAGAGAGAGAGAGAGAGAGAGAGAGAGAGAGAGAGAGAGAGAGAGAGAGAGAGAGAGAGAGAGAGAGAGAGAGAGAGAGAGAGAGAGAGAGAGAGAGAGAGAGAGAGAGAGAGAGAGAGAGAGAGAGAGAGAGAGAGAGAGAGAGAGAGAGAGAGAGAGAGAGAGAGAGAGAGAGAGAGAGAGAGAGAGAGAGAGAGAGAGAGAGAGAGAGAGAGAGAGAGAGAGAGAGAGAGAGAGAGAGAGAGAGAGAGAGAGAGAGAGAGAGAGAGAGAGAGAGAGAGAGAGAGAGAGAGAGAGAGAGAGAGAGAGAGAGAGAGAGAGAGAGAGAGAGAGAGAGAGAGAGAGAGAGAGAGAGAGAGAGAGAGAGAGAGAGAGGGAGAGGGCGAGGGCGAGGGAGTGAGAGAGGGAGAGAGAGAGGGAGAGAGAGAGAGAGAGAGAGAGGAGAGGGAGAGAGAGAGAGAGAGAGAGAGGGAGAGGGAGAGAAAGAGCGAGAGAGACAGAGCGAGAGAGAGAGAGAGAGAGAGAGAGAGAGAGAGAGGGGGCACACCTGTGACCATATACAGAGGATAGTTGAATGTGGAAAATCCCTGATTTGCATGCCTAATGATCATCAATTGAACCCTTTGTCGCCTTTTTTCCCCAGCAATCTGTTGCTTCAGTAGATTCACCAGCTTGATTTTATTTGCTCGGCAAAGGAATGGAATACTAACCTGCAATATATAGGAAGTACCAAATAAACATCTGATATCTGAGAAGGAAGCTCACAAGCTAATAATGGAATTTATTTGACGTCACAGCATTAACAATTTATTGATTGGATCATGAAACATTTGTAACTGTTTTACCAACTGAAAAAACAGTTGGGACTAAACATAACTGATCCTTATCCTTTGCCCAACTTGTAAAAGCTAATTTATTTCAAAATTGATCAGGACAATGTTTACCAGTCTGTGACCATGTCCAAAACAGCTCGAAAAGGTGATACTGAATCGTCAAATACATCAGTTAGAGGGGATAAGATGGCATCATTGACAAAAGACAATCCAAAATTTATTCTTTCATTACCACCACCACTCAGTGTTGTCCAACCATCATCACTGTAGCCATAGATTGCATCATTGAAGCCCGTGCAGTGAATGGGATAAGATGAAGTTCATAAAGCATATAATAACCAATGGAGACAAAAAGTAAAGAAAACTTATAATTCACTCTAATTTTATGTTATCAGTGTGTAAGCATCAGAAGAAGGACTATCAAGGGGGAGTCAAAAATGGAACAGGAACGTCATAATCAAAGACAAGCACTTTCATTCCCCGTTCCAGAAGAGAGAGGGAGAGAGAGAGAGAGAGAGAGAGAAAATTAAATTCTGAAACAGAATATGGGACAAAATGTAGGGAGAGATGTTAAACAAGAGAGAAATTAGAGAGAAAGACAGCGAGAGAGAGCGTGAGAGAGAGAGAGACAGAGCGAGAGAGAGCGAGAGAGAGAGCAACAGAGAGAGAGAGAGAGGGAGAGAGAGAGTGAGAGCAAGAGGGAGGGAGAGGGCGAGGGAGAGGGAGTGGGAGAGGGAGAGGGAGAGAAAGAGCGAGATAGAAAGAGCGAGAGAGAGAGAGAGAGAGAGAGAGGGAGAGAGGGGGCACACCTGTGACCATATACAGATGATAGTTGAATGAGGAAAATCTCTAATTTGCATGCCTAATGATCATCAATTGAACCCTTTGTAGCCTTTTTTCCCCAGCAATCTGTTGCTTCTGTAGATTCACCAACTTGATTTGCTCAGCAAAGGAAAGGAACACTAACCTGCAATATATAGGAAGTACCAAATAAACATTTGATATCTGAGAAGGAAGCTCACAAGCTTATAATGGAATTTATCTGACGTCACAGCATTAACAATTTAATGATTGGATCATGAAACATTTGTAAAGGTTTTACCAACTGCAAAAACAGTTGGCTCTACACATAACTGATCCTTATGCTTTGTCCAACTTGTAAAAACTAATTTATTTCAATATTAACCAGGACAAAGTTTACCTGTCCGTGCACATGTCCAAAACAGCTCGAAAAGGTGATACTGAATCATCAAATACATCAGTTAAAGGGGATAAGATGGCATCATTGACAAAAGACAATCCAAAATTTATTCTTTCATTACCACCACCTCACAGTGTTGTCCAACCATCATCACAGTAGCCATAGATTGCATCATTGAAGCCCCTTGCAATGAAGGGCATAAGATGAAGTTCATAAAGCATATAATAACCAATGGAGACAAAAAGTAAAGAAGACTTATAATTCACTCTAATTTTATGTTATGAGTGTGTAAGCATCAGATGAAGGACAATCAAGGGGGAGTCAAAAATGGAACAGGAACGTCATAATCAAAGACAAGCACTTTCATTCCCCGTTCCAGAAGAGAGAGAGAGAGAGAGAGAGAGAGAGAGAGAGAGACAGATAGACAGACAGACAGAGACAGAGACAGAGACAGAGGGCGAGAGGGGGCACACCTATCACCATATACAGATGATAGTTGAATGAGGAAAATCCCAAATTTGCATGCCTAGTGATCATCAATTAAACCCTTTGTGGCCTTCTTTCCCCAGCTATCTGTTGCTTCAGTAGATTGACCAGATTGATTTGATTTGCTCGGCAAAGGAATAGAATACTAACCTGCAATATATAAGAAATACCAAATAAACACCTGATATCTGAGAAGGAAGCTCACAAGTTTATAATGGAATTTATCTGACGTCACAGCATTAACAATTTATTGATTGGATCATGAAACATTTGTAAAGGTTTCACCAACTGAAAAAACAGTTGGATCTAAACATAACTGATCCCTATCCTTTGTCCAACTTGTAAAAGCTAATTTATTTCAAAATTGACCAGGACAATGTTTACCAGTCCGTAACCATGTCCAAAACAGCTCGAAAAGGTGATACTGAATCCTCAAATACATCCGTTAGAGGGGATAAGATGGCATCAATGACAAAAGACAATCCAAAATTTATTCTTTCATTACCACCACCACTCAGTGTTGTCCAACCATCATCACTGAAGCCATAGATTGCATCATTGAAGCCCCCTGCAGTGAAGGGCATAAGATGAAGTTCATAAAGCATTTAATCAACAATAGAGACAAAAAGTAAAGAAGTCTTATAATTCACTCTAATTTTATGTTATGAGTGTGTAAGCATCAGATGAATGACAATCAAGGGGGAGTCAAAAATGGAACAGGAACGTCATAATCAAAGACAAGCACTTTCATTCCCCGTTCCAGAAGAGAGCGAGAGAGAAAGAGAGAGAGAGAGAAAGAGAGAGAGAGATAGAGATTGAGAGAGAGAGAGAGAGAGGAAGGGAGAGAGTGAGTGAGAGAGAGAGAGAGAGGAAAAATTAAATTCTGAAACAGAATATGGGACAAAACGTAGGGAGTGAAATTTAACTACTGAGAAATCAGAGTGAGAGAGAGAGAGAGAGAGAGAGAGAGAGAGAGAGAGAGAGAGAGAGAGAGAAAAATAAAATTCTGAAACAGAATATGGGACAAAACGTAAGGAGTGAAATTAAACAAGAGAGAAATCAGAGAGAAAGAGAGAGTGAGAGAGAGAGAGAGAGAGAGAGAGAGAGAGAAGGAGAGAGGGAGCACACCTGTCACCATATACAGATGATAGTTCAATGAGGAAAATCTCAAATTTGAATGCCTAATGATCATCAATTGAACCTTTTGTGGCCTTCTTTCCCCTGCTATATGTTGCTTCAGTAGATTCACCAGCTTGATTTGATTTGCTCAGCAAAGGAAAGGAATACAAACCTGCAATATATAAGAAGTACCAAATAAACATCTAATATCTGAGAAGGAAGCTCACAAGTTTATAATGGAATTTATCTGACGTCACAGCATTAACAATTTAAAGATTGGATCATGAAACATTTGTAAAGGTTTTACCAACTGAAAAAACATTTGGATCTAAACATAACTGATCCTTATCCATTGTCCAACATGTAAAAACTAATTTATTTCAAAATTGACTAGGACAAAGTTTGCCTGTCCGTGACCATGTCCAAAACAGCTCGAAAAGGTGATATTGAATCATCAAATACATCAGTTAAAGGGGATAAGATGGCATCATTGACAAAAGACAATCCAAAATTTATTCTTTCATTACCACCACCACTCAGTGTTGTCCAACCATCATCACTGAAGCCATAGATTGCATCATTGAAGCCCCTGCAGTGGAGGGGATAATATGAAGTTCATAAAGCATATAATAAACAAAAGAGACAAAAAGTAAAGAAGACTTATAATTCACTCTAATTTTATGTTATGAGTGTGTAAGCATCAGATGAAGGACAATCAAGGGGGAGTAAAAAATGGAACAGGAACATGATAATCAAAGACAAGCACTTCCATTCCCCGTTCCAGAAGAGAGAGAGAGGGAGAGAAAGAGAGAGAGAGAGAGAGAGAGAGAGAGAGAGAGAGAGAGAGAGAGAGAGAGAGAGAGAGAGAGAGAGAGAGAGAGAGAGAGAGAGAGAGAGAGAGGGAAAATTAAATTCTGAAACAGAATATGGGAGAAAACGTAGGGAGTGAAATTAAACAAGAGAGAAATCAGAGAGAAAGAGAGAGAGAGAGAGAGAGAGAGGTCACACCAGTCACCATATACAGATGATAGTTGAATGAGGAAAATCTCAAATTTGCATGCCTAGTGATCATCAATTAAACCCTTTGTGGCCTTCTTTCCCCAGCTATCTGTTGCTTCAGTAGATTCACCAGCTTGATTTTATTTGCTCGGCAAAGGAATGGAATACTAACCTGCAATATATAAGAAATACCAAATAAACATCTGATATCTGAGAAGGAAGCTCACAAGTTTATAATGGAATTTATCTGACGTCACAGCATTAACAATTTAATGATTGGATCATGAAACATTTGTAAAGGTTTCACCAACTGAAAAAACAGTTGGATCTAAAACTAACTGATCCTTATCCTTTGCCCAACTTGTAAAAGCTAATTTATTTCAAAATTGATCAGGACAATGTTTACCAGTCTGTGACCATGTCCAAAACAGCTCGAAAAGGTGATACTGAATCGTCAAATACATCAGTTAGAGGGGATAAGATGGCATCATTGACAAAAGACAATCCAAAATTTATTCTTTCATTACCACCACCACTCAGTGTTGTCCAACCATCATCACTGAAGCCATAGATTGCATCATTGAAGCCCCTGCAGTGAAGGGGATAAGATGAAGTTCATAAAGCATATAAAAAACAATAGAGACAAAATGTAAAGAAGACTTATAATTCACTCTAATTTTATGTTATGAGTGTGTAAGCATCAGATGAAGGACAATCAAGGGGGAGTAAAAAATGGAACAGGAACATGATAATCAAAGACAAGCAATTTCATTCCCCGTTCCAGAAGATGGAGAGAAAGAGAGAAAAGAGAGAGAGAGAGAGAGAGAGAGAGAGAGAGAGAGAGAGAGAGAGAGAGAGAGAGAGAGAGAGAGGGAGAGAGAGGGAGCACACCTGTCACTATATACAGATGATAGTTCAATGAGGAAAATCTCAAATTTGAATGCCTAATGATCATCAATTGAACCCTTTGTGGCCTTCTTTCTCCAGCTATTTGTTGCTTCAGTAGATTCACCAACTTGATTTGATTTGCTCAGCAAAGGAATGGAATACTAACCTGCAATATATAAGAAGTACCAAATAAACATCTGATATCTGAGAAGGAAGCTCACAAGCTTATAATGGAATTTATATGAAGTCACTGCATTAACAGTTTAATGATTGGATCATGAAACATTTGTAAAGGTTTTACCAACTGAAAAAACAGTTGGATCTAAGCATAACTGATCCGTATCCTTTGTCCAACTTGTAAAAACTAATTTATTTCAAAATTGACCAGGACAAAGTTTACCTGTCCGTGACCATGTCCAAAACAGCTCGAAAAGGTGATACTGAATCATCAAATACATCAGTTAAAGGGGATTAGATGGCATCATTGAGAAAAGATAATCCAAAATTTATTCTTTGATTACCACCTCCACTCAGTGTTGTCCAACCATCATCACTGAAGCCATAGATTGCATCATTGAAGCCCCTCAGTGAAGGGAGAGAGAGAGAGAGAGAGAGAGAGAGAGAGAGAGAGAAAATTAAATTCTGAAACAGAATATGGCAGAAAACGTAGGGAGAGAAATTTTACTAGAGAGAAATCAGAGAGAGAGAGAGAAAGAGAGAGAGAGAGAGAGAGAGAGAGAGAGAGAGAGAGAAGAGGAAGAGGGAGAAAACCGAGCTAAATAAAGACTATAAAGTTTTACTGTATTGTATCTTTACAGCATTTGTAAAGTGTGTGCAAGGGAGGGAGGGAGGGAGGGAGGGAGGCGAGAAGCAGGGCGAGGAGCGAGGGGCGAGGGGCCAAGAGGGAGGAGGGAGGAGGGAGGAGGGAGGAGGGAGGATGGTGGAGGGAGAGCGAGAGGGAGAGCGAGAGTGAGAGCGAGAGCGAGAGAGAGAGAGCACACCTGTCACCATAGAAGCATCTTTTTTCCTGTATTCTTTTTTTCTTTTCTTCATTTTTTCTTTTTTTTTCCTTTTTTTTTGCTTTCTTTTTCTTTTCTTCATTTCTTTCTTTTTCTTCTCATTGAGAAAGTGATCTTTGCCTAACACAAGATAATGAATATGCCCTAGAGAACCAGATGTCACACCACTGCAAAACAGAATAAAATGTTAAAAACAAAAATCAATCAATGGAAACACAACCATCAAAAATTTCTGGAGCTTCTCTACATAAAACAAATTTCATGCAACATACTACTTCCTAAAACAAATTGCTTTCCTCAAAAAAAAAAAAAAATAGTAACATAATTTCAGGAAAATCTTCACCATAGAAACATCTTTCTAATTATATTCGTTACAATAACTAACCTATCCTTTCTGTAAAACAGACCGAAAAAGGCATCCAAAGCCTGTATAAGACCCCAAACAATGATTGATGAGTGAAATTCATTCAATAAACAAACCACAGAAAAACTACAATATCTCATAATCACGAATTGAACTCCGATAGACCTAAGAAGACGAACTTCAAAGGAGAAAAATATCCTCATGAGTGCATTTTTTGTGAATTTCCCAGATCAAATATAGACCATAGTAGGGACGACTCTCTTAATCTCAAAAATTTAAAAATAATGAAAAATAAATAAAAAATAAATTAATTTTTATGCCAAAATGAAATATTAATAATGAAAATTTTAACATACCTTCCAAATTTTAATTACTTCGTCATTGGTAGAACGAGGAAAAGTGAACTGCTGGTGTCTACTTTTGGATCAACTCCTCTATTTCCAAAATATTTAGGTAGTTAAACTGAACTACATGAAAATTGGATGTCCCCCCACTCTGGATCTCCATAATAAAGCAGCATGAGAACATATGCTACAATAAGACCAAAAAACAAAAAAGAGTGATCTCAGCCATCTGACTTTGAAGTCAAATTTTTTTATAGAGGGATCAAGTGGGATTACAGAAAATAAGCATGCAAAAAAAACTCGGCAGCATACCAAGCAGATAAAAACCAAATGAAATTTACATTTTTCTCTCAAAACAATGCAACAGTAATAGTGGGCGCATGAACAAATACGCAAACAAAAATGGAGAAAATATTTACAACCTCACAAATTTTTAATATTTCTAAAATACCCCTACTCCAACTCTCCCCTACCCCTGCCCCCACTACCCCTGCCCCGACCAGTACCCATACCCCCCTACCCTCCCCCAACCAGTACCCATACCCCCTACCCCTACCCCCTCTGCTACCCTACCTTACCCTACTCTACAAACCCTACCCTACCCTTCCCTATACCCTACCCAACCCTACCCCGACCCCTGCCTCGACGAGTACCAGTACCCATACCCCAACCCCAACCCCCACCCCTACCCCAACCGTATCCTACCCATCTTTTGCAGTTCACATACAGCAAACAAAGAATGTACGACATTTTTCTTCTTTCAAGTAGATGCAAAAATGAAAGACACTGGAGTCAAAATCAAATGTTTTTATTGTTTGTGAATATGTAACATTCAGAGAGAAAAGAACGCTGCACTCTACCCAACCTTATACCTTTGCAGCCTACATACATCAAATATAAATGAACAACATTCTTCAGATTTCAAACAGATGACAAAAGAACGACAGAGGAGTCTCAAAAACGTATGTTTGTATTGATTTTCAAAAGATAAAAGTTAGAGAAAAAAGGATATTGCTAGAGCATACCCAAATGCATTGCTGAGAATTCATCTCAGACAAACCCTGCTGCTTCCATGCATTTAGACTTAACCGAAGGGATGCGTCATATGCTTTAAGTGCCTGCCAAACATTCTCAAACTGCAGCCATATCAACATTTCCCATAAAATCATTTGGAAGCATATGGCAGGAAAAAAAAATTTCAGAATGTAACATTCATTTCAGGCCGACATGACTTTGGGCATTCTCACAACATACCTTGTATTGTAATGCATAACTGATCCATTGACTCGATGTCGCTGTTACGTAACTGCCATTCTACTTCTGTGGCAATAGATCTGAGTGCATGTCACAAGGGGTAAAATTAAGTTGGTGATAATTACCACGGTCATAAATTCTCAAAAACAGAAACATGATCATGAAATTTGAAAAGTTAAAAGCAAAGTTAGAAGCCTCTCGCTGACATTGTTTTCCTGGATGGACTGAGACCCAAAACCAAAGTGAACAATTCACCCAAAACCCTCTCACACCTAGAAACATCACAAAAGTACTGGACATTTTGTTGTAAGGTTTTCAACTCCAACACCACAAACATTTAATGCTAAGGTAAAAGAAATCAACTTGAGATGAACGACAAAAATGACATTATACACTAAACAGACCGGCACAAACTATAACAAATAGAAATTAGATGGAAATTTCCAATCCAAAAGAATAATAACTAACCATTTTTTCCCTAGCTTACCTATTTAAAGATATCCAATATTACACATGCAACAGGTAACCAACTCATGCAGCTCAACTCATGGAAAATGCCAAAAAGTTCATCGAGGACTTTCTCTACTCCATGTATAATTCAGCCACTTCAGCACCCCACCTGAGATTCCCCCAACCTACAACTTATCTCCTCCTTCATGACTTCTTGAATATTTTTTCTACATTCGTTTCTTCCTCTCCTTTTTCCTTTTCTTTCTTTTTCCTTTCTTTTTTTCTTTTTTTCTTTCCTTTCTTTCCTTTCTTTTTTTCTTTTTTTCTTTCCTTTCTTTCCTTTCTTTTTTTCTTTTTTTCTTTCCTTTCTTTCCTTTCTTTTTTTCTTTTTTTCTTTTTTTCTTTTTTCTTTTTTCTTTTATTTTTTCTTTTCTTTTTTTCCTTTTTCTTTTTTTCTTTTCTTCATTTTTTCTCATATTTTCTCTTTTTCCTTTTTCTCTTTTTTTGCTTTCTTTTGCTTTTTTCTCTTTTTCATTTCTTTCTTTTTCTTCTCGTTGAAAAAACCATCTTTGCCTAACGCAAGATAATGAATATGCCCTAGAGAACATGATGGAACACCACTGCAAAACAGAACAAAATGTTAATAAGAAAAAATCAATCAATGGAATCAGAACAATCAAATATTTCTAGAGATTCTCTACACAAAACAATTTTCAGGCAACATACTACTTTCTATAACAAAATGTTTTCCCCAGAAAAAAAAGAAATAGTAACAAAACTTATGGAAAATCTTCACCACAGAAGCATCTTTCTAATTATATCCGTTACAATAGCTCAGCTCACCTATCCTTTTTGTAAAACAGGCCAAAAAAGGCTTCCAAAGCTTGTGACTGTATAAGACCCCAAACAATTATTGATGAGTGAAATTCATTCAATAAGCAAACCACAAAAAACCTATAATATGTCATAATCACGAATCCAAGTCCAATAGACCTAAGAATACGAACTTCAAAGGAGAAAAATATCCTCATGAGTGCATTTTTTGTCAATCTCCGAGATCAAATATAGGCCATAGTTGAGACGACTCTCTTAGCCTCAAAAAAAAAAAACATTCAATCCACATGCCAGAACGAAATATTAACAATGAAAATTTTAACATACCTTACAGAATTTTAATTGCTTCGTCATTGGTGGAACGAGGAAAAGTGCACTGCTGGTTGTCTAATTTTGGATTATCTCCTCCATTTTCAAAATTTTTAGGTAGTTAAACTGAACAACATGAAAATTGAATGCCCCCCACTCTCGATCTCCATAATCATGTACCATGAGAACCTATGCTACAACAAAAACAAAACCAAAAGAGTGATCTCAGCCTTCTGACTTTGAAGTCAAATTTTATTATAGTGGGATCAAGTGGGATTACAGAAAATAAACATGCAGAAAAAAAAAACTCAGCAGCATACCAAGCAGATAAAAAGAAAATAAAATTTACATTTTTCTCTTTAGGCATTGCAACAGTTATAGTCGGTGCATGAACAAATACGCAAACAAAAATGGAGAAAATATTTGCAACCCTTACAAAATTTTTAATTTTTCTAAAATACCCCTACACCTACTCCTACTCTACCCCTACTCCTACTCTCCCCTACTCCTACGCTAACTTTACCTTACCCTACTCTACCCCACCCTACAATACCCTACCCTACCTTACCTTACCCTACACCTGCCCTGACCAGTTCTCATACTGCCCTACCCTTACCCCCTCTGTTACCCTACCTTACCCTACTCTACAAACCCTACCCTACCCTTCCCTACCATTCCCTACCCTTCCCAACCCTACCCCTGCCCCTGCACCTGCCCTACCCAATCCTACCGGCCAACATACAACAAACCTAAATTGAACAACCTTTTTCCTATTTCAGGTAGATGAATAAATGAATGACACTGGAGTCTGCAAAATGTTATGTTTTTATTGTTTGTCAATAAGTAACATTCGGAGAGAAAATAACCCTATACACTACCCTACCTTATACTTTTGCAGCCTACATACATTACATATAAAATAAACAACATTCTTCAGAGATCAAACAGATGACAAAAGAATGACACGAGTCTGAAAAAGCTATGTTATTATTGATTTTGAAAAGATAACGGTCAAAGAGAAAAAGTAACTACTAGAGCATACCCAAATGCACTCCGGAGAATTCATCTCAGACAAACACTGCTGCTTCCACGTATTTAGACTTAACCGAAGGGATGCATCATATGCATTAAGTGCCTGCCAAGCATTCTCAAACAACAGCCATATCAACATTTCCCATAAAATCATTTGGAAGCATATGGCAGGAAAAAAAAGTTTTCAGAATGTAACATTCGTTTCAGGGCAGCATGAGTTTGGGCATTCTCACAGCATACCTTGTATTGTAATGCATAACTGATCCATTGACTGGATGTCGCTGTTGCGTAACTGCCATTCTACTTCTGTGGCAATAGATCTGAGTGCATGTCACAAGGGGTATAATTAAGTTGGTGATAATTACCACGGTCATAAATTTTCAAAAACAGAAACATGGTCATGAAATAATAACTAACAATTTTTTCCCTAGCTTACCTATTTAAAGATATGCAATATTACACATACAAGTAACCAACTCATGCAACTCAGCTCAAGGAATATGCCAAAAATTCATCGAGGGGTTGCACTTTCTCTACTCCATGTATTATTCAGCCACTTCAGCCCCCCACCTAAGATTCCCCCAACCTTCAGCTCATCTCCTCCTTCTTGACTTCTTGAATATTTTTTTCTACATTCTTTTCTTCCTCTCCTTTTCCTTTTCTTTCTTTTTCCTTTCTTTTTCCTTTTTTCTTTCCTTTATTTTTTTCTTTTTTCTTTTTTCTTTTCTTTTTCTCCTTTTTATTTTTTTTCTTTTCTTCTTTTTTTCTCTTTTTTTTTCTTTTTCCTTTTTTTCTTTTTCTTTTTTTCTTTTTCCTTTCTTTCTTTTTCCTTTTTTTCTTTTTTTGCTTTCTTTTGCTTTTTTTCTCTTTGAAGTCAAATTTTATTATAGTGGGATCTTGTGGGATTACAGAAAATAAACTTGCAAAAAAAAAAAAAAAATCTCCCCCTACTCCTACGCTAACTTTACCTTACACTACTCTACCCCACCCTACAGTACCCTACCCTACCTTACCTTACCCTACCCCTGCCGTGACCAGTTCCCTTACTGCCCTACCCCTACCCCTACTCTACAAACCCTACCCTACCCTTTCCTACCCTTCCCAAACTTTCCCAACCCTTCCCTACCATTCCCTACCCTTCCCTACCATTCCCTACCCTTCCCAACCCTACCCCTACCCCTGCACCTCCCCCCGCCCCTGCCGTACCCTATCCTACCGGCCAACATACAACAAACCTAAATTGAACAACCTTTTTCTTATTTCAAGTAGATATACTAAATGATTGACACTGGAGTCTGAAAATGTTTTATTTTTATTGTTTGTCAATAAGTAACATTCAGAGAGAAAATAACCCTATACACTACCCTACCTTATACTTTTGCAGCCTACATATGTCACATATAAATAAACAACATTCTTCAGAGATCGAACAGATGACAAAAGAATGACACGAGTCTCAAAAACCTATGTTATAATTGATTTTTAAAAGATAACGGTCAAAGAGAGAAAGTAACTACTAGAGCATACCCAAATGCACTTCGGAGAATTCATCTCAGACAAACATTGCTGCTTCCACGCATTTAGACTTAACCGAAGGCATGCATCATATGCTTTAAGTGTCCGCCAAGCATTCTCGAACTGCAGCCATTTCAACATTTTCCATCAAATAATTTGGAAGCAAATGGCAGGAAAAAAGGTTTTCTGAATGTAGCCTTAATTTCAGGCCGACATGAGTTTGGGCATTCTCATAACATACCTTGTATTGTAATGCATAACTTGATCCATTGACCTGATGTTGCTGTTAGGTAACTGTCATTCTACTTTTGTGGCAATAGACCTGAGTACATTGTCACAAGGAGTAAAATTAAGATGGTCATAAGAAGCATGGTCATAATTTCTCAAATAATAGAAACATGGTCATGATATTTGAAATACCACCGAGGAGTTTGCATATGCTATATAGAATGATAATTACTTTGAGATATAACACGTTCGAAAAGTTTAACAATACACCACCCTCACACTGATGAAATAAACGTGCATAAATACAAAATGATCCGATAATCAATGGCATGCTAAAGTAAAATTGAGATGCATCCAAGATCACAAGAAAGAAAAAAATGTTATGCATGGGCATTTGTGACCACGCTTTTCTGTTGCAAAACAAACAAATAACGAAATAAAATAGAAAGGAATGCTTAAATGAAATGTCAAACCTCTGCAAGGTGATCTTAAAAAATGGGCAATGGTCTTCAATCTAATGCGATGAGAACTTTTATAATTGGTAAAACCAATTTGACAATTAACACCATCCTTGAAGCAGCAACAACTTGGTCAAAGTGTTCCAAAATCACTGCAATTCATGAAATAGGAAACAAATTGTAAACAAATTATAAACATGTAACAGAAATACATGTAGAATCTGATAATAGCACCTACAAGAAAGATAAATGCACTGCAATTACAATAGTGTCACTATGGCACCTACTTTGTTCAACATATTTAAAGGTACTTTAAGCAATTAGTTTTGAATCATCATCTGCAGCAGTTAAAAATCACAAAGGCACTACGCTACCCTGATTTTATGCTTCCAGCTCCGATTTTATAATCTGAAAAAATGAAATTATTTTATAACCCATTTTTTTCATTTTTTTCAGAATTGCATAGTGTTCAATTAGACAGAATAAAACCCAAATTTGACTAAGTAATGTTAAGAGAATATTAAATCAATCAATGGAGTCAGAAGCTTCAAAATCAACTAGATCTTTTCTACTTAAGAAAAATTTCCAGCGACATACTAGAACAATTGTTTTCCTCAAAAAAAAAATGGTAACAGAATTTCAGGAAAAAATTCAGTATCATAGCATCTTTCTAATTGTATCTATTACAATAAAGAAATATAAAACATGGAGAAAATCTAACACATACCAGGTCAAATCCTAGAATACATATCATAATAATGGGCTTCCATTCAACATTTAGTGTTTGACAGAGTACTGAACTGGTAATCGATCGGAAGCAATCCTGTATCAGGTAGTATCAACAAGTGAATACCAACACTAATGAGTTTTGGAAGTATATAGCATGATAAAAAAAACTTGGATAAACAAAATAATACCTTAACTACCTTCAATTAATGACCACAAGATTAGTGTTCTTCACTTTTCTTATTGCAACCTGAAAAGAACGACAATAACGTAATCATATACTAAAAATACTGGCACAAGCAATAACAAATAGATATAAGATGAAAGTAGCCAATGCAAACAAATGAGAACAATGAATGTTTTACCTATACCCATTTAAACATAGGCCAAATCACACATGCAACTGATAACTACCTCTTGCAGCGAAACTCACGGAAAAAGCTAAAATGTTCATCGTCGGATCGCATTTTCTCTACTCAATGTGTTATTCAGCCACTTCAACTCGCTACCTGAAATTCCCAATCTTCAGCTCATCTCCTCCTCCTCGTCTTCTTGAACTAATTTTCTCCCTCTCCCTTTTATTTTCTTTCTTTTTCTTTTTTTCTTTTTCATTTTTTTTCTTTTTTCTTTTTTTTTCTTTTTCTTTTTCTTTTTTTTTTTTTCTTTTTTTTTTTTTCCTTTTTTCTTTTTCTTTTTCTTTTTTTTTTCTTTTTCTTTTTTTCTTTTTCTTTTTTTCTTTTTCTTTTTTTCGTTTCTCTCTCCTCTTTTTCTTTTCTTTTTTTTCTTTCTTTTTATTTTTTTCTTTTTTCTTTTTTTCATTCTTTTGCTCCTTTTTCTTTTTTCTCTTTTTCTTTTTCTTTTTCCCTCTTCTCATTGAGGAAGCCAAATATACCCTAGAGAACATGAGGGACACCACTGCAAAACAGAATAAATGTTAGCCAAATTAAACCAATCAAAAGAATCAGAAGCCTCAAATTTAATTGGAACTTCTCTACTTAAAACAAATTTCCAGCGACATTCTTTCTAGAAAAAATTGTTTTCCTCAAAAAAACATAGTAACACAGTTTCAGGAAAATATTCAGTATATTAGCATCTTTCTAATTATATCTATTACAATACGAAATATAAAACATGGAGAAAATCTAACACATTCTAGGCCAATATCCAAGGATACATACGCTTAACATGCAATCATCAGAGGATAACACTTGCAATGAGAACTCATGATAAAAGAATAAGCTAAAGTAAGTGCATCAAATTAATAAGTAAATTGTACAGTATCAGTACTAAATAATATTAAAAGCAATGAGAAGATTACAGTACCTAAGGAAATTGTATCAAATACCATTAGTCATCCTCAAGTACAAGATAACATACAATATTCCACATGCAACTCAGCTCAAGGAATTTGCTAGATACCCAATAGCCTTATTTTTTCAAGCCTTTCTCAAGGTTCACTTCAGCAATGGTCCTCTACACACCACAACACCCACTAGATAATCCCTAAGTGACTGTTACTCTCTCCAACCAACCACAAACCCGTGTTTCTGAAAAATCTCAAAACTCGACTCCATAAGCCAGCTTTTCGATCAACTCTCCACTAATAGTGAAGAACACCACCCAAAGATCATTAGGACTTTCCATTAGGTTGTAATGGGGCTGGGCTAGGGGTACGACAAAAGATATTAATAGTAGGTTGCATTCTCTCCTACTCGCATGTATCATTTCGCTACTTGAGTCATCCACCCAAATTTCCCTCGATCTTCAGCTCACCTCCTTTCCTTTTTTTTCTTCCTTTTCCTTTTCTTTCTTTTCTTTGTTTTCCTTTTCTTCCTTCTTTTTCTTTTCTTTCTTTTTCTTTTCTTTCTTTTTCTTTTCTTTCTTTTTCTTTTCTTTCTTTTTCTTTTCTTTCTTTTTCTTTTCTTTCTTTTTCTTTTCTTTCTTTTTCTTTTCTTTTCTTTCCTTTCCTTTTCTTTTCTTTCCTTTTCTTTTCTTTCACTTTCTTTTCATAGAGATAGCCAATTTTGCTACAGTAGCTCTTCTCAATTCATTTTTTTTCCGTTTTCTTCCTTTCACTTTTTCATTTCCTTCATCTCAACATCTCGCAAACCTTTCTTCACACTTTTCCATCATACCCATAGACTCAATGACACAACGCGTACAAGATAACATGCAAATAGGAGATATAGGATAAAAAGGAAATTATTTTTGGAAAGGCTTATGAATAGGTAACAACAAAATGAGGAAAATATAGGCTCAAAGGGGCTAAACAATGGAAAATAACTAGGTAGGCTAAAAAAACTCAAACGATCCAAACAATGCCTAAATCATATCCCTAGCTAGTGTTTTTCTACGATTTCGCCTCAAGTTTCACTCAAACTGGTTCTAGAGTCAAGTGAGATATTCAGAAAACACCATACCAGCCTCCGCTTACCACAGCAACAGTCAATCAAGCACTACTAATGTATGGTGAGTTGCTTAAAGAACCATAGAGAAGTTTTCCCTATCAATTGGCTCAATCAAATATGCAATGGGATTCTAACATTGCCCTATACGCCGATAATTATCACTATATGGTCAAAAACAAGACTGGGAGACTGAGCCTATTTGACCAGAAGTGTGCCGGCTCCATATCTCAAATCCAATAAATATGCCCTTCGAAACTAGGAGTGCCACTGCAAAACAAATTAGATGTTAGAAGCAGTGAATCAATTAAATGAATTAAAAGCATCATAATCAACTACAACTTCGTTACTTCAGAAAAAATTCCTACAACATACCTTCTAAAACAAAATTGCACTACACTACATAAAAGTAAGCACTAGAATCAGTGCATCACAACCACTTATTGGCAGCATGCAATCATTTAGACTTTTCCTCTTTGGATAATGAATAAGCCCTTACATATTATCTTGTTTTCATGAGTCATTTACATCTTTGGCTCTCATGGACGAGAAGCTATCAAACAAGCATCAGTTCCGGGTCAAAGACAATGAAAGCCTCTGGAGTCTACAGATTGTTTCGAGAGAAAACAAATCCATTTCAGGATTGATCTTATGGCACAACATTTTAGAGAAAGAACAGAGCAATACTTATTTATAGTAAGCACGCAATCAACTGGTTTGATATGAATTAATGGAAAGAATATTTGGATTTATTAATTAGGTTCTGAAGTATCCAACCTTGTTTTTATTGTTTCTGATTCTAAGACGGAAGGGGTCAGGAGTGGTGCAAGCTCCTGTGAACAACTGATCCCTAAGCTCGTCGAGGCACTTCTTGAGCTGCGAGGCAGGCAGGTCTGACGATTGATCTTGTCTCACATGCACCATCTCATCTGCCATGGATTATATTATGGTAATTAATAGTAAGAGGCTGCTGACCCGGATTAATCTATAAAAAACATAAATAATAGTTTGAAACAGTCGTCAACAGCAAAGATACTTTCTCACATATCATTTCCCAGTAGTAATTCGGTCAAGCACAAAAAGAGATGCAGATTGCAGAATGATATTGAAGGAAATTAATCAATCTGACTAACCACGTGAAATAAGATGAAGGAAAATTTCTGTTATACGCATTCAATATTCCCTGGCCTAGAATGAGTTCGATGTAGCTCACCTACTCATATTTAGTACAGTTATGGCAGAAAAATAAATATGGAATATTAATTATCTGATCAAAGTTAATTTGCTACAGATTTCGTTGATATATCTAAGGAAAGAAGTACTAATTGAACGTGAAATTTATTAAGATGATCAGTGTAGGTACCTCGCAAGCCGCTGGGGGTGCCTCATCGAAGGAACAGCACTGACGACTTCGTGGGAGAGGAGCATGTGTGCATCGATCAATGCGAAGATTGATGAGAGTGATGAAGTACCTGTCCATGGCCAAGCATTTGGTCTCAGCAGCATCACGGCCCCACGTCGCGCTGTTGAATCCGAACAAGACGTTGAACAGTCCGTTTGTTATCTTCCCACCAAGCATGTTCCTCTCGTATATCAGTCTCGACATCTGAAAACAAGAAAGAAGAAGTTGAAAAACACTGCCATAAATTTATATAATTAACGATCTGTCGACTATATATATATATATATATGGAACCTGATGGAAATCGAGAATGTCTGCCTATTACTGAACCCGATCTCCCTTGTCTCACTTCACATCGACGGACGCGTCTGGAAAACGTCCGAATCCGGGAACGTACATCTCCTTCTTCTCGTTTTCGTTTATGGCCGCGACTCTGTCCTTGCCTTTGCAGAATTCCAACGGCGCGGCCAGTCCGATTTCGAAAGGCGGTGGAGACGGGAGGTGGAGACGGGAGGTGGAGACGGGAGGTGGAGACGGGAGGTGGAGACGGAGGTGGAGACGGGAGGTGGAGACGGAAGGTGGAGACCGGAGGCCGAGATGGACAAAGGCGGCGAAGACACAGGGGATTTCAATTTTTAAGTAGCGGGAAGAAAATCCGGTCCCAGTTAGTCGGATGGCCGTGCCTTTAGTCGGATGGGGAGTGGGCGTGAGCGTTACGCATTAAGTCCCTGATCTTTTAAAAAGATTTGGCTTGTTATCTACGCATGGCATGATTATTATTTTTTAAAATAATATTTTCATATTTATCACTATTATAATTTTATGTTAAAATATATTTACTTATCTGACTAATAGTTTATAATAGGCAAATTTAATTGGATATTTGGATCCTTGTATCTGATTAACTGTCCCGGATTTGGATAATAAAAAGGGCTAGCAATAACCCCCAGGGACCGATCCTGACTCCCGAACCGGACCGAGTCGGTTGTAATTCAACAAAAAAAGTGTTTTCACATTAAAAACCTATTCAAGGCCTTAGTAAAGTCATTTGGATGAAATTTGGACCATTGGAAAAATAATATATTGTCAATTTTATGGTATATTTAAAACAATTTTCCTGATCTTCAATTAGTGTAATATAATTTATTGATGTATTTGATTCAATGCATTTGCATTTTATTAGGATGAATTATTGAATAACAAAGAGAAGCACTTACAAAAAATCATGAAAGCGTACAGAGTAGTGGTATTTTAGATGGTTATGTTGTTCGTTTTTTCTATAAAAATATTTCCCTTTTCATATTGATAGTATTATTGAATTTTTGTATTTCTCTATATTTAATAAGTAGTTTAAAGTATCCATACATATTACTTGTGTATCTTAATGTATCCATCACGACACATATTCGTTTCTTTAAATCTACTAATCCTATTTAAATATTTTTTACCATTCTAAATCTGATAATGCTTATGGCACCGTAGATGGAGCTCTGAAAAAAAACTGAATTCAAAACTAGAGATTAGAAACTACCAATTATTCTATGCAAAACATGTGTAACAAAAGAAAACTAACTAACACATGAAGATGGAAAAAATTAAGCATTTAAACAAAGAATAACATGAATCTAAAAATAACATCTACACGCCCAAGTCAAGCGATTATCAAATTCAAAGAGCATTGAGAAATGACTTATAAGCTTTTTAATATTAAATACAAAACTATGACAAATTGTGCAAAGTAAAACAAAAATAGAAGTAGCAAAACTCCATTTTCACCCAAAACAAGTGATGGAAAACAATATATAATTCCATAAAAGTGGATGCAACTCTTATCTCATATCTTAAGAGCTGAAAAAGCATGCTATAGGAACCAAGTCCACCAAGAGTCTTTTCTTTATCATAATATATATACATTGACCCAAGACCGACAAAGAAAACAACTTTATGATGTGAGAACAATTCAGAACAAGTAAGGATCAAACCCGCCTTTCCCTACTTTAGTGTCCCATAACAAGAATAGGAATACGCAACCCTTCCCGATGTGTTTGATTTCCTACTACAGAAAGAAGGCTTCTATAACGAGTTTAGGCCCTTTTCCAGTTCCGAGGATGGTCAAATATTCCATTTTTGGTTAGAAAACTAGCTTCTGGCAAAGCATCGGGAGAGAGTGTCATTGACCCGTTCCTACTGCTTCTTTGATTCATTGATTCCCATCTGTGAATTAGGGATCCAATTCGGTATCTTGCGTACGAATTCATGTTGTCAACAAGGATCTTAGCCCCTGATTGTTGTTTTCCCAGCCAACTGTATAATAAACAAAAAATGGAATGTCTTTGAGAGCAGAATGTAGGAACACAGCTTCCCTGAGTCCATCGATTCATCCCAAGTCGTTGAGAAAGACCTTGTTTTAGTTCTCCCACCAACTTTTATAACAATAGTGGATTTTCCTTCTCAAGGCATGATATCGAGATATCATGATATCAGGATAGAAAGAGATTTTTCAACTTCCACCAGTAAGTCAAATGTTGTATGGTCGATGTCTAAGCAAGAAAACTTGCTAACAGTTATTCAGACTCAGGGTCGATACAAAGACTTTATGAACAGGAAAACGCTTTTCAATATAAGTAGAGATACCTACAGTAAGATGCAAAATTCAAAATTCAAATGAAAGAATAGTAAAGAAACTAAAAATAACATTTGCACACTATATCAAGTGATTATCAAATTCAGAGAGCATTGAGAAATTACCTGTAAGCAGTTCTACTTTTATATACAGATCTGTGACAAATTGTGCAAAATGTAACAAAAATTAAACTTGCAAAACTCCATTTTCATCCAAAACAAGAGAATGGAGAAAAATATATAAATCTTGATAAGTGGATGTATCTCTTATCACATACCTTAAGTGTTGAAAAAGCATGCAATAGATACACAAAAGACCATGAAGAGTCTTTTGTGTATGAGAATGGATATACATTGACTAAGACTGTCAAAGAAAAACAACTTTATGAAGTGAGCGCAGTACAAAACAAGTAAACTAGTAGAGATACCAATGGTAAGATGCAAAATTCAACATTCAAATGAAAGAATAGTAAGGAATCCAAAAATAACATGTGTACACTTATATCGTGTGATTATCAAATTCAGAGAGCATTGAGAAGTGACCTATAAGCCTTTCTAATAGTATATTAAAAAACTGTGACAAAGTGTGCAAAATGAAACACAAATTGAAGTTGCAAAACTCCATTTTCATCCAAAACGAGAGGATGGAAAACAATATATAAATCTAGATAAGTGGATGTATCTCTTATTACATATCTTAAGAGTTGAAAAAGCATGCAATAGAACCGAGACAAGGAAGAGTTTTTTCTCTATCATAATGCACATACATGGACCCAAGACCGTAAGAGAAAACAACTTTATGAAATGAGTGCAGTACAAAACAAGTAAACCAGTAGTGATATGTACTGTAAATTGATCAAAAAGATCTTTCCATACAAACAAGATAAGCTTCCACAAACTTAAAATAAAGTTTTTTAGTAATATTTAAGTGCTTGTTTATATTCAATCAGATTGATGGGTACCTATGCATTTGAAAATAGAGGCAAAGAGTGCAAAATAAAGCTGCTCTTCTCCACATGTATAATGGGCCCAACAAATGAGAGATGATAGATCTCAAGTATTATAACTGATGATGGATGACAGATGAAAGATTGGACATGTAATATCAAATGACAAATGAACAGATGACGCATATATTATAGCAGACGACTCCATGAACTTCTTTTTTACAGGTCATGTCAAATGGGGAACATAAACTCATGGCCAATAACTAACCTTTTGTCATCATAAACATATCAAACATACAATCAAAAAATTTTACAATATGCAAAAAAGCCAAGAGCTGGTAGTAGCAGGAGCAATCAATCAGTATAAATCATTTGTTAAAGATATTCCTCTTCCCCTGAAGGACTCTATTTCTTCTTTCCTTGGAACTGTTTGCAAGTTCAAGGCAGCAAGCATAGGTGCTTCCTTAAGCATTCCAAGTCTCAATCTAGTCCTTTGTACCAGAAGAGTGAGGCAAGGAGGAGATACTAAGCAAGAAAAGGGATGCGCTAGAAGTGTGATAATACTTTGATTTTGCTAAAATCGTTCAATTTAATGAATAGTCCTCTAGCAAACTAATGTAACCAACAAACAACGAAATTCCATTATTTAGAAATGTGAATGGTAATTCTAAGGACCATTTAAATCTGAAATTTTGTTTTTTAGTGAAAGTTCATTCTGAAATCTGTATTCCAGTAACATAATTTAAGTAGAAACGGGAGAATAGCAATGGAGACCGGAGAAAGGCAGCGGAGAAGGGAGAATGGTGGTGGAGACCGGAAACGAGATTTCAATTTTTTAGAACTAGTCGTTTTAGGTAAGAAGAAATTAAAAAGGAAAGTCGCGTTGTAATTAAGTCTGGTGTTGTTATTCAGCGTAGATCACTCTAGCTGTATTAGTTATTCAATGCTTAGTCGGGCCACGAATTTTTTGGCTTTCTTTCCTTACTAGTGGTGTTGTTATTAAGATTAGATCCTCCGAGATGGAGTCAGTTTCATAGGTCGGTTCTCATTTCTTGACGTGGGGGCCACGAATGTGGTACAAAAGAACGGCTCCTATTTCTTGACATGTTTTTGCTTTATTTTCGTAGAGTGAAACTAGATTCTTCGATTTGGGAAGCAGATTGTGGAGCCCACAAAGTTCGGTGGGGCCGCAAAATTCTCCTAATTTTCGAATCTTGACTTTAAGCCTCTTGGACACCTTAGGCCTCTATTGCTTCTTATGTCGGTTGTTAATCGATATTAAATATTACTATATTATTAAGAGCATGTATACAACAAACCAATTTTATATCCTTCTACGTGATGATCCGATTAATGAAATATCACTGCAGTATTTTATGAAATTAATGATATACCAGTTACCTTCCTACCTCTCATCCAGGTTGTCATCCTAATTGGCTTCCAATTTATACATAAATCTAGCCTTCCTTTAGAGCACAATCTCCATTAAATGTATTCAAATAGACAAAAAATAATTTCTTAGAAACGCCAAGTAGCAAACAAATATTTTCAAACTGTCTACACTTGTAGCCACGAAAATTCGGACCCATTTATCTTTACCCCACTGTGCATGCTTTCAGAACAACACAAACAGTTCTTAGAAAAGCCCATTTCACATAGGGAAATCGAGCAACCCTTATTTGCGATGGAACCTTATATGGTATCTTTAAATTTTTATTCTCAATTCAATAAATGTATATATTCAGGTAAAAAATATCTTACTTACCTAATATGGTATCTTTAAATTTTTATTCTAAATTCAATGAATGTATATATTAATATAGAATAAACTTTGTTTTAATTCAAATAAAAAATTACAGAGCTGAGAGCGTTGATAGGATGTAAGCAAAAAATAATATAAATTTTCACATGGATATTTCATTTAATTTCCAAATTTAACATGGATATTTATTTATTTTTATTTAAGGATAAAATTATTATTCAAAGTTTAAGACATATTTACTATTTATCATAATTTTACCTTGCTAAATTCTTCAATATGTTTACAACAAGAGATATTTAGGCAAGAATAATGTTATGCACACAACCCCCTCACATGAAATAAAATATTATTTTTGTGCACATAACCCGACGGCAATATTTTATTCAATGTGAGGGGACCATGTTCAAGGCTGAGCACGGCTCCCTTGCGCGTAGCATTACCCTTTAGGCAATGATGCAATGAATTGAAATTCAAGATCAGTTCTATTAGCAGATTGGTTGGATTCCTTATTCCATTTTATAACGAGTTAATATCAAATTTTATTTGTTTGGTGAACGGATTTCAAATTCAAACCTTATAAATCTCAACTTAAGACATTATTAAACACTAGGATCATGGTTTCATTTACATCTTTCTCTGGTAGGCTATCTTCTAAATATCTTTCATTGGTGTGATTAGTGACCATGCTGAATTTTTGGTTGGTCATCGACATTATACTAAAGGTCTAATCCGTTTTGCTCTTTAATTCATATATAATTTATCGAAGAGTAATGCTAGATGCACCTAGCGGACGTACTTACCCGACGTACATGTTAATCCAAGCCCTTAAAAATAAAAAAATATATTTTTTTTATAAAATATTTTTTTCTAGAGGATAAACCCTAGGCATCAATAGTTTAGATTAACAAGTGTGTGGGATAGGTGCGTGGGCTAAGTGCACCTAGCATTATTCTTTATCAAATGGTCAACAATCACATACTATTTCACTTGCATATTTAAATTCAAGATGACTAGTTACAACTTTAGAATGTATAGAATTCTTGGATAAAAGAAAAGTATAGACCTTCATTTTTGCAATTATACGTGCTCTACTTCAACAGTTGAATCATATGAGTTAAAATCGGATTCATTCGTGTTCTCTATATATTTATATTTTTATATATTTACTTATTATTGTTTTGATACAAATTTCTTAAGAGCAGTGATATAAGTATTGTATATTTTTACTTCCAAGACTATACATACTAACGTGGCATCCAAGTTGCAGTTTAGTAAGAGATAAACTTAAAGATAAAATCTGCAAGATTTTAGTTTTTTAATAAAATATTATTAACCTATTCTATGGGTAAACCCTAAACCCTATATTGTTTCCTACCTAGACCGCCAACTATGCAGCCTCGTCAGGATGTAAAACCTTGAAGTAAAATCAGGAAGTACTGATATCATCTTTCATTTCTTAATATTGAGACTAATTAGTATAATTATAGTTCACGACAATTATATTCACACTAAAGAACTCAAATGATCTTGATTTATTATACTACTTATGATCATAATTTAACATTAAAAATAATGACTATATTTTTTCTGAAATTCTAAAATGTATATCAAGGTGTACAAAGCCATTAACATAAATCTATACGGCAAAGTAATTTGAGTAAATGGATAGCAGGTTATATTCCATACTCACGAGTTAGTTAGCCGAAGTATATAGAGAATGATATATTACCGAGAATATCAATTAACAAGATAAAAAACGCAGGAACCCAATTAAAAAGCAGTGGTTACAGCGGTGTATTCATGTTCAAATGTAGCTAAACGACAAAATTGTAATAATACTATAAACAAGAAAACTTTTTTTTTCTGAAAATCCGATCATCAATGCCATAGAAACAGCTTTTTCATGCAAAAATGATGTAATTTAGACGCGAGGGGATCACTTCAGTAAACCGTTGGAGGAAAGAGTAAGAAAAAAAAAGTAAGTAGCGTAGTAATTATTCCCTAGCAACGCTAAATAAGTGGCGTAGGATTTAAGCCCTAGTACGGTTTATTAAGTGGCGTTGTAATTAAGCATAGATCCTCCGAGATGGGGACCGGGATCAATTTAATAGAGATCGGATTGGGAGTAGGAGTGATGAATCATGATCTTATTTGTTGACGTGTTTCCACTTTATTTCCTTGAGTAAAACGAGATTCTTCCATTTGTGGTGCGGACTGTGGAGCCCACGAAGTCCGGTGGACCCTGCAAGATTCTCCTTTTTGAATCTTGCCTTTTGCCTCCTGGTCTCCTTAGCCCTTTGTTCCTTCTTATTTCCGCAATTTATCGATATCAAATATTACTTTATTATTGAAACCCTGTATGGAAAAGACCAATTTCATATCCTTCCATGTGATGATCTGAATTATGAAATATCACTGCAGTATTTTAAGAAATTAAATATATAAGTAAATAGAAGAATAAAAGTTTGATTAGAAATAAAATAAACGTAATAAAGAAATAAAAATATCACAAAATATTTCGATTGAGCAGATCAAACATTTTGGTCAATTTTGATGTACACAATACCTATCTGACATACATGACATAACCAGCCAATCCGAAATACAGTTGCTTAAGATTTGTCTTTTACAATATATAATTTTATAAAATAAAATTTTTTTTATTATTTTTTCTTGTTTTCATATTGGCTGGTTGAGTTGTGTATGTTGAATAAGTACTGCAGCCTAAAGTGCAGCTAGCAATCCTCATAAAAAAATGATGCATGTATGATAAAAAAATTGGTCAAAGTAACAACATTAATGTTGATGGTAATTAGATTTTTCGCTTGCAAAATCTTTTTATGCCATTAAATCGGTGACGTTATGATGAGTTACATATTGTTAGCATGGTTGCAGATGAGTTACATACTGTTAGCATGGTTGCAGATGAGTAATGTATTGTTAGTATGGTTGCAGATGAGTAACATATTGCTAGATGGTTGCAGATGAGTAACGTATTGTTAGCATGGTTGCAGATGAGTAACATATTGTTAGCATGGTTGCAGATGAGTAACGTATTGTTAGAATGGTTGAAGATGAGTAACATATTGTTAGCATGGTTGCAGATGAGTAACATATTGTTAGCATGGTTGCAGATGAGTAACATATTGTTAGAATGGTTGCAGATGAGTAAGGTATTGTTAGAATGGTTGCAGATGAGTAACGTATTGTTAGCAAGGTTGCAGATGAGTAACGTATTGTTAGCATTCGTATTGTTAGCATGGTTGCAGATGAGTAACGTGTTGTTAGCATTCGTATTGTTAGCAAGGTTGCAGATGAGTAACGTGTTGCTAGCATTCGTATTGTTAGCATGGTTGCAGATGAGTAACGTGTTGTTAGCATTCGTATTGTTAGCATGGTTGCAGATGAGTAACGTGTTGTTTGTAAGCATGGTTGCAGATAAGTAACGTGTTGTAAGCATGGTTGCAGATGAGTAACGTGTTGTTTGTAAGCATGGTTGCAGATGAGTAACGTGTTGTAAGCATGGTTGCAGATGAGTAACGTGTTGTAAGCATGGTTGCAGATGAGTAACGTGTTGTAAGCATGGTTGCAGATGAGTAACGTGTTGTAAGCATGGTTGCAGAGTAATGTATTGATAGCCTGTTTGCAGATTGTAATATAGTTTTAATGAAAACATCATAGCAGGACTTCTGCAGGCTGCAGGCAGAAGTAAAATAACTCGCCTGCCTTTGCAACCTCTTTAATGCAAGACAACTCACCAACTCAGCAAACAAAAACGTAAAACAACTCACCCAACTCTAAAGCCACAAATCAACTCACCCAGCTCGGTAACCGAGATATCAACGGACCCAGCTCGGTCATCAAGAAATTAACTCACCCTACTCTGTAACCGAGAGATCAACGGACCAGCTCGGTAACCCAAAATCCAACTCACTCAACTCTGTTACCGAGAGATCAACTCACCCAACTTTGCAACCGAGAGATCAACTCACCCAACTTTGCAACCGAGACATCAACTCGCCCCACTCTGTAACCGAGAGATCAACTCACCCAACTCTGTAACCAAGAGATCAACTCACCCAACTTTGTAACCGAGAGATCAACTCACCATTCTCTTCAACCCACAGATCAACTCACCATTCTCTTCAACCCACAGATCAACTCACCATTCTCTTCAACCCACAGATCAACTCACCCCACTCTGAAACCTTCAATCACGTCACCAACTCTGCAACCTCGAAAACAAATCAACTCATCCACCTCACCCCAACCTCGAAGGCAGTTCAATTTATCCAGCTCTGCAAGCTAGGGGGATCAACCCATCCAACTTTGCATCCCACAATCTACTTACCCAATCCTGCAACCAATAGATGAAGTCAAACACATCTCCACAGCCTCATAAGCATATTAACTCACCCATCTCTGCAGTCTTTAAGGCATACTCACTCCCCCAACCCTGCAATATCAAAGTGCTGCAACCTCGAGAGAAAACTGCCCAACCCCCTCTGCAACCTCAAAGAAAATGACTCGCCCAGATCTACTACCAGAAGCAAATTTCCTCATCCAGCTCCGCAGCCTCAAAGGCAAACCAAATCACCAAACTCTGCAACCTCGAAGAAACCAAGTGAGCCCAACTCCGCCCAACTCTGCAACTCGAAGATAAATCAAGTCACCCACCTCTGCTACCTAAGAAGCAAACCAGCTCACCCAACTCTGCAACCTCGCAGGCCAATCAACCCACACACCTGTTCAACCTCAAAGGCAAATGACCTCACCCACGGCTGCAACCTCAAAACCAAAGGCGGTTCAACTCACCCACCACTGCAACCTCAAAGGTGATTCATCCCATAACCATGGGAAGATAACCTCTACCACCTCTAGCGATTCAATTGGTTGAAGACGCAAGGCAATCCCAAGCCATTTGATTGATCTGAACATGAGACAGCAGAGGACTACATAAAACAGCCAACCAGTCAGCCCTGATTCCATCCAAAGACAAATTGCATTTTCAGAAAAATGAGGTGCTATTTTCAATTTCCGTTGTGTGGCAACACAGTACGTTGCCAACTTACAATTCAAATATTTATTACAATGCTCAAAATGCAATCAATGAACTTCGAAGAGATTCCTTGCCCGTGCAGTTATTCTGCTAATTGCTAAACCATGTATTAACCTGTATAAAATGTTGAAACAAGAAATACCACAAATCTTGACACAAGACATCGGAAATTTTTTGAACACAAGATAACAGAAATTTTGTAAGACAAGTCACAAGCAACTTTGTGCAAGAAGAATTTAACCAAATGAAAATGTTTGGAATCTCCTAATGCGCTATAAGGATTTTCACTTGCCCACTAGCTGCATTTGGATACACCTGAGTACAATGTTGTGATGAGTATATACATGTAATGAGAAATTAGAGATATAAAACAGAGGGTAAACTACAAAGAATGATAACCCCATCAATTTGTTTTTAGAGAAGAATCAGACCCCATGCAGAATGGAGCAAGGGGTACAGGATTAGTAAATTGAAACTACCTCTGCCGTTAAAATGGCCCAAGAAACAAAGTCATCTTCAACTAAGCTTAGGATCAGCAGTCTTGTTTTGGAAATTTTCAAGAATTAAATTACAATTGTTCATGCTACGGGCATCAAGAAGACTGTGATTCCATAATTTTATCATGAAAAGCCTCCAGCACCTGATAAATGATATAAAAAGGTCAGCTCCACGTTCACCTCAACATGAGAAATGAATTTTTTAAGATTAACCCGAACAAGTCTTACAGATTTAAACAAAAAAGTGTTAATAAAAATAAAAAATGAATCTGAATGATCGACACACTTCAATATCTACTCAAAGATAAAATAAAGGGCATTAGTGCATTTATAACTATTACTACTGTCTTTGTAATCTGGAATGAATATGGTGGTAGTGCTTTTATCACTGTTACAGATGTCTTTGTAAACATCAATCTATATAAGCTGGTACAGTAAAGACATGTTTGATGCAAACAGAACATAATCTGTATAACATATTTAAACATGACAACTAGCAGTATATAAAAAGCATTCTGTACAAAAAAGGAAAGAAGGCCGGACCCAGTTTTTTTGTTCTTTACAGAAATTACCCTATTTACTAAAATGCCATTAAGCTAATTCCATTTACTACAATTCCATTAACTTCTCTCTCAAAATTTAATAATATAGAATATCACAATATCATCAACACAAATACATAAATTACGAATAAATATATATACTTCTAAAAATTCAGTCATTTCAATTATTGGTGAAATAATGGATATTGGTTCAACGAACCTTGCATGGACGTACTCCTTTTTTCTTAAAATTACCCAGCTCAGACTTTAACAAATTAGAGGTAGGACTTTAGATGTGCTGCTGCTTTTTTGTTGAAAGTTGGTGTTCCAATTCCCATGCCCCTACCGAGACATGAACCCAAGACCTCCCTTTACAAACCCCCCCATGTGACCACTGGGCTATGCTCAAGTTCACTGGATGTACTGCTTTTGGATATTGTGTTTACAACTCAAAGAAAATTATTGGGTTTACAATATGAACCATAGAGTTGTCAAGTCAGCAGTTGTACAGGAATATTTTTTCAGAAGGGAGCCTCTGGAAGATATGCTGAAATTTTCACTAAAATAGAAGTTTCTGTCCGTTACATGGCCCATTAAATGCATAACTCACGGTACAAATTCAAGATAGGACTGTTGGTATAATAGATATAGTTAGGAGTTCTTTCATGACCTGTTCCAATTATTCAGTTTCTTATGCTCTCTACTCCATCCAGACCATGTAGATAATATTCTTTTACCCAGTTATCTACTGCACCATGATATCAACTCCGCCCAGACAATATAGAAGATATTCTATTTCCCAAGTACTAGCAGGAAAATGGGCAGATCAGTCAATTAACAGGATGATCGAAAATTTACGGACAACTGGATAAAATCTTCTAATAATCCTTTAAACCCATAAATTAATCCTGCCACCCAGTTATGTATCGACAGTATGCTCACTAGCAGCCTTCTTGCCAAGGTCTTTCTTCCTAACTTTCTCAAACAACTTAAGTTTTGCCCATGGCTCCTTTTATAGATGGATAGCTGAAAATGATGGTTGGGTACAAGACCGTCGAGCTAGAGGAAGACGATGTCGCGAGCAGGAGCAGTGAGAAGCGATGTCGCAAGCGGCGAGGACAGAAGGGTGGAGCGTCCTGCACGGCGAAGAAATCCATCCGTCGTCGAAGATGTTGGGGGCAGGAAGGAGGGAAGCGATGGAAACGAGCGTCGCGACGAGGTTTGGAGAACAGTAGAAAAGAAAAAAAGGAAGTTTGGAGGAATACTGAGGACTTTGGGATCCTGTCGATTTGGTGAATCGAACTTCAAGGTAGAGCACGACTCTGCTATGTGCGTCATTCACATTGAAGTGGAAACTGGAGAAAAACGGGCCTTCATACGCATACCTTATGAAGCTAGCAAGTTATTTTTGGAACAACTAAGCACTATTCTGGAATCGAACCAGATCAGATCTAAGGAGATCTAGTGGGAGGACTCCCAGTTTGTTATATCAATCTTCAAAAGACGAACTTGGGAATGTAAGCTGGTACATTTTAGGGGAAGGAAAATTTTGGCAAGGATCTATCTTTGGGAAATGGGGGAGGATGAGATTTCACCATGGTCATGCCTTATCGATTCTTTCAATAAGATTTTCTCACGGGCCCAGGTGGAGCAAGCAAATCGAAAATCTTGGAGTGAAGTGTCAAGCCAGAAAGGAAACCAGCCGAAATCCCCGTTAGACGGGGAGGATAATGGGGAGCAATCTCGGCAATGATTGAAGGAGAAATGGGAACTGAGGAAGTCAACTTTACTTAACAGCGTTATTGTGAAGATCGATTGGGATGTTCAAAAAATAGAAGAACTAGAAGACTGGATTAAAAGATCCTGGGATCTGGCTCTCGCACCAAAAGCTTCCTTTTTGGGTGGTGGGGAATGGCTTATTGTAGCCCACGATATGGAAAGTTGTCGTAACCTCCTCCAATGGAATCACTCTGGTTCTCTTCCATGTTGGGAAGTTTGAGGATGGGAAAAAGTTGCGGAAACAGGTCCCCTCTCAGTTTGGATCCAAATATGGGGTGTTCCACCGGAACTTTGGGAGAAAGAAAATCTGGAGCTGCTGGCGACTGCTTTCGGCAAGGTTCTGGAGCTTGAAGAAGAATTGCTGACTGGGTGAATATGTCTTACGCAAGAATTAAGGTCCGTCCTTGAAAATGGCCCATCGAAGAGCAGTGGACGGAGCTTGAAGTTGAAGGAAAAGTCTTCGCAGTGCTTCTGAAGCCCGAAGATTTTGTTTCGCCTTTCAGAATCTTTTGTACCAGGCAGGAGGTTGAAGACGACGAACCTGTTCGTGACTCAGCAACTCAGAACTCGATGCTGGAACAAGTCCACTCGGCAACTCGGCCAGGACTCGGCTGAGTTGAATCGGTATCACTCGGCCCATGGAACAATGACGAGCAACCAATCCAGGAGCCTCACATTTCTGCTTTCATTGCCGAACCAATTTCTGATCTGCCTGCTGAATTAAATGCCAAGCCAGAGGAGGTTTGTACTAATATTGCTATTGAAACAGTGGCTCTGCAACCCCCTTCTGCTCCTACCACGAATCCTATCCCACTCAGAAATTAACCCATCTCTTGTCTAAATACTCCACAAAACCAGTCAGTTTCTTCTCTCAAACAAGTCATTCCTGCTGCCAGCATTCAAGATAACTTCTCTTTCCTCCTCATTATCCAAAATCCCCAAGCATCCGCACCCATTGTAAGCAGCCCCCCACAGCAAGAAATGCTGCCGCAGCAACTTGTCCCAGCACGCTCACCTATTTCCATCCCTCAATTAAATACCCCGGGCACCTTTTATTCAAGGAAAAATTCACCTCATGCACGCAAACCAAATAGTCCAGCAATTTTCTCACCTAACTCAGTCAATGCAAACCACATTCGGGAGGAGGAAGACAGATTTGCTGACACCATCGAAGTAAACCAGCAAGCAATTATTGAAGAACAAACTGAAATTGGGATTACTGCCCCCCAAAATTCTTCTTCGTGGTACGACAATATTCAAAAGATCAGAGGAAAAATGACAAAAGAAGAATACGACTTTGCCCTTACAATTGGGGAATAATTTGAAGATAATGCGAAGTCAGCTCAGCTTCCTCCAATTGAAAGGAGGGTGACCTGAGGGCTTGGCAAGGGAGTAACAGGCACAAGTAAGGGGAGGAAATGATTGTACCATAATGGAACGTCAGAGGAGTGCGTAGTCCTAGTAAGAGGACTGTTATAAGGAGTTCAGTATGGAGGAATAAGGCCCAATTGGTCATATTTCAGGAGAGTAAATTGGAAGAAATAACAGAAGCTATAGTTAAAGATCTTGTTCCTTTCCGGCACCCCAAATGGCAAGCCCTCAATGCTTCCGGCACTGCGGGTGGTATCTTGGTGGTATGGAATTCAAATTTTGTCACTATTCAGAATGTAACAATGGGAGTTTATTGCATGTGCATGGAGGTGACTGATTTATCTAATGGGAGATCATGGTTCTTTGGGGCTGTTTATGGACCTAGTACTTATGTGCATAGAGCTGGGTTTTGGGATGAGCTCTCAAATATGATCGGTCAATGGACTGGTCCGTGGCTCTTGGGAGGTGACTTTAATGCTATTAAGGCCAGATCAGAGAAGTACCCACCTGTTAGATCTCAAGACACCACAATGAGGAATTTTACTGATTTCCTTGGGGCAATGGCACTAATTGATTTGCCATCTTCTGGCAAAGCTTTTACATGGAGCAATGGAAGTAGTCCAATCCTATCTAAATTGGACAGGTTTCTGTGCAACATTGAGTGGTTAGATATCTATCCAAATGTATGTTGTAAGGTGATAGGGAAGACCGTTTCTGATCATTGAAACCTATGGGGCTCTGTCATTGAAAAACTGAAGCATAGGTTGGGTTCATGGCATGGAAGATTACTCACAAAGGCTAGCAGGTTAACCTTGATCAAGGCTTGTTTATTTGGAATCCCGACCTACTACTTATCTTTTCTGCATTCCCCAACCTCTATAGCAAATCAAATTGAAAGACTCATGAGGAACTTCCTGTGGTCGGGGACTTCTGAAAAATCGAAGCTCCATCTTATAAATTGGCATGATATATGCCAGGCTAAAGAAGATGGTGGGCTGGGAATCAAAAAGTCAAAGACATGAATGAAGCCCTCTTAATTAAATGGCTCTGGAAACTGAATGAGAAAGACATGGTAACTTGGAAGGAGTTGGTGACAATAGCAATGGACAGCAGACCGAGGGAATGGCTCTTCCAAGGTTCAAGACCGTGGAAGCTCTCTCCCATTTGGAAGAAAATCTGTAAGTTGTTCCCTAGCTTTGCTCAACACTCTTCTATCCAGCCGGGTAAAGGGGATAGGACTCAATTCTGGTATGATAGATGGCTTGGGGAAGTTGCTCTTGCGGAAAGGTATCCAAGGCTATTTTTTTTTTTTTTGAAAGTTGAGATTTTTATTATTGTTGCCCAAATGGGCGAAAGATTACAACAACAAACACAAAAATGGTTACATGAAGCTAGGGGGTGACAACAACAATATGTTGCTCAACAGTCCCTTGCTTAGCCAACTCATCAGCCCTACCATTGGCACTTCTTAATACATGCATCCAACTAGTGACAATAAATGAAAGGTCTCTAATTTCATCAATAATACAACGCATTCGCCAAGGAGGCCTGAGATCATGCTTGCACCATTGAATCAAAACTTGAGAGTCGCCTTCAACATGCAATGGACCAACAAAATGATACTTGAGAAAACATTTGAGTCCATGGAGTAGACTTTGAGCTTCGCAATCGTAGATTCACTAATACCAAGTGGTCCGAATATGTGAGTAATATATCTCCGCTGAATTCCTGATTAGGCCCCCACTCCAGCTAGACCCGGGTTTCCAAAAGATAACCCATCAAAGTTTAACTTGTAGGAGTTTGGGGGTGGAGGAAGCCAAGCAATAGTTTTGACTAGTTTACCATTCCCCTCTCTTGCATGTAAATTCCAGGAACTCCATATAGTGCCACATTCAACATTCTTGAAAACCTTGTGAATTTTCAGCCAACTAACAATCTGAGTTGTAATTCGATGGCAAAGGTCAGTCCAAGAGCTGGATTTATTTTGAAAAATTCGATTGTTCCTTTCCTTCCATATCATCCAAGGAATATATCCTATGCAACAAGAAAACATGAGCTTTCCTTTACTTCCAAGACCCAGGGGAGCCAATGAGAGCAACAATACCATATAGGTCACGAGGATAGGTAAAATAAGCCCGAATCTATTAAGGAAGAATAACCAAACTTTCCAAATTGAAAGGGCAATGGATCAAAGTATGATTGAGTGATTCACTTTCAAGATTATTATAAAGGACAAACGGCATCTTGAATCTGAATTCCCATCCTCATCAACAAATCTCTAGTAGGTAGTCTACCCTCAAGCAAAGCACCACCCAAAGAAAATTTGTTTCTTAGGACCCGAGAGTGACCATGCTGCAGCAGCCAAGTGAGGTTGATGGCCTTGATTAGTTAAACAAGAGTATGCGAGCTTACTGTGAAGATTCCTTTAGAGTGAGGCCTCCGGATCAATTCATCATCCTGGTCTCTTCTCATGTAAAAATACTCAAATCCTCAAGAAATTTGGAAACCTCAATAGCTTCCTCATCATTGAAACGTCTTCTAAAGAAGAGGGTCCAGTCCACATCTATTAGTTGACCAGCGAAACAATGTCCCTTATAGAGCAATCTTGATGTCTCGGCTAAGAGGTAAAGTCTTGAAAATTTTTCAGCTAAAGTAGTATCACCAATCCACCCATCAGGTCGAACGAATTCTATTGCCAATGCCTCGGCAAGAGAGAAACATGTTGAGTAAAGAACGGAACATCTGAATAATTTTCTTTCATATGGAAGAAAGTCTCCCATGTCTTGGGGCTTCAAACCACCATTCCCTTGGCCTGTTGTCAAATACATTAACTATGATTTTCCTCCAAGTGGATTCCCCACTTGTGTTCAACTTCCACAACCATTTAGTGAGTAAAGCTTCGTTCATATATCTTATCCTTCGATTCCTAATCCTCCGTCCCTTTGGCCTTGCAAACATCATCCCACTTGATGAGATGAATTTTGGATCGCTCAAAGTACCCGACCATAGAAAATTCCTCATAGTTCTTTCAATGATGTTCACCACGTAAATAGGACAATGCAAGAAGGAAAGGTAATAGGTGGGGATGCTAGATAGACTAGCTTTGATCAAAGTAAGTCTACCGCTTTTTGTGAGTAGTTTCCCACGCCATGTATTCAACCCGATGTTCATTTTCTCGATAACTGGGTCCCATAAATTCCTTGTTATCCTTCCAAAGTGAAGAGGGTAAGCCAAGATACGTGCTAGGAAGAGAACCGATTTTACAACCCAAAGATGTTAGCCATATCATTCATCATTTGCATGATTGACGGAGAAGCCATAAATTGCAGACTTGGTCCAATTTATCTTTAATCCGGATGTGATTTCAAAAGCATCAACAAACATTTTATCACTCTAAGTTGCTCAATTGTGCCTTTACAAAAATAATTGTGTCATCAAGAAATTGTACAAGCAAAGTGCTTGGAGGCAATCCCTATCAATCATGGGGTCCAACCAACCCTCATCCAAAGCCATATTTAGCATGAATCTCAGACCTTCACCGCAATGTTAAAGAGCATGGGAGATAGCGGGTCTCCTTGTCTTAGTCCCCTGTAGGTTTAATATACCCATGAGCACCACCATTTATGAGGACAGAGTATCTGGCTGAAGAAATGCAACTCCATATCCATTTTCTCCAAATTGGTGAAAGTGCTGAACTTGTTGAGTAATGTCATTCTCGATAATAGGCCAGCAAGCATTAAAAAACTCGCCATTGTATCCATCGGGACCCGGGCCTTGTCCTTGGGAAGAGATTTGCCCGCCACTGCAATTTCCTCGGTGGTAAATGGTCGCTCAAGCTCAATAGCCCGCCGGTGTGAGCCAATGACAACATATACCATGAAGTAAAGGCCGATTGGGGACATCTTCGCAAATAAACAAGAAAAGTGAGAAATAACATTATTGATAATAGTATCCTTGTCGTGTGATTTCTCCATTGATTGTAAGAGAGGAGATACTGTTGATTCTTCGCCACTGAGATGCAATTGCATGGAAGAATCGAGTATTCCCATCACCATCACAAAGCCATTTATATCTTGCCTTCTGCTTCCACAAAATTGCTTCTTTCCTTAGCAAACCATTATATTCCACAGTCATGGATAGCCTTTCAATTTTCTCATCATCGCTAATGTTCTAGTCTCTTCAAACATGTCGAGTGCATCAATTCTATTGATTAATTCAGTTCGCTCGCCAATTGGGCAACTTTGTAATCCTTTGCCCATGATTGCAATTTTGATTTCGTGGATTTTAGCTTCCTCGAATAATCTCCCCCATAGGTCCTTCATCATTAATATCAGCCCACCAATTCTCAATTCTTGAGAAGAAATCATCGTCCTCCATCCATTGATTTTCAAATCTAAATGGGACTCCCCCGCCGTAGAGTTGGAATCAAGATGGATAGGCCGATGGTCTGAAATTGACTTACCCATCACCTTGCAAAGACACACATTAGGATAGAGCATAAGCCATTCCTGATTGCATAAAAATCTGTCCAGCCTACAAAGAATAGGGTTGTTCCTTTGATTGCTCCAAGTGAAGGTCTTTCCAGAAGATGGAAGATCAATTAATTCCATTGCCCCAAGAAAGTCAGTGAAACCTCTCATTGTAGCATTTACTGATCTGGCTGGTGGAGATTTTTCATTTCTCGCTTTGATGGCGTTGAAATCACCTCCCAATAGCCATGGACCAATCCATGAATTGATCATATTCATAAGTTCCTCCCAAAAATCAGATCTATGCGAGTAGGTACTGGGCCATAGATGGCACCCATGTTCCATAATTTTCCACTAGATAACTCAAACTTGCAAACAGATGCAAAAACTCCTACCCTTGTGCTCAATATATCAATGCAGAAGAATCCCAAACAACAAGAATACCACCAGCAGTACAGTAGCATTAAGTGAACACCATTTTGGTTGTCTCGAAGGTACAAGATCTTTGACCATTGAATCAGTCAATTCCTCTAATTTAGTCTCCTGAAACGCAATTATTTGAGCCTTACTCCTCCATAGTAAATTTTTAATAACCGTCCTCTTGTCAGGACTTCTCACTCCTCGAATATTCCAAGAGAGAAAAATCATTTTTTCCCTTTGCCTTGGTTAGCAACTCCTTTGCCCCTCCCACGGGTCACTCTACGTTCAATCTGTGGTGCTTGAATCTCCCTTTCATTATCCTCAAATCTTGTCCCAAATGTAAGAAGAAGTTCATATTCCTCATTGCTAATTTTTCCTCTATTTTTCTGAATATGCTCAATCCAAGTAGAAGGTGTTGGTTTATCAGTTCCAGGGTGGGGATCCTCACCACGGTATTGCTGATTAACCTCAACAGATCATGTATATTACGATCCATTTCCTGAATTTGGTTCGCATTTACTGAATTTGGCGAGAAGACTTCTGGGCCAATGTGCTTGCACGGAGGGGGAGTCTTCCTTCGAGAATAAGTAAGGCCAGGGGTATCCAATTGATTGATAGGAGCAGGCGAGAGTGGCTGATTTTGATGGTTTGGGGGGAAGAATTGAAAATTATCATTTACACTAGCATTAGCAGTGAGCTGATGTAGTGAAGATTCAGGTTGAATAGGGGCTGGAGGTAGAGGGGTTGTCTGGGCGAGTGCATGAGAATTTGAAAGAACCATATTTGGTATAAGAGCAGCCTCTTCACGATAACTGGAGACTATCTTCATTAACATGAGGTTCCTTCCAAAGTTCAAGAGATAGTGTAACCTGGTCAGGATTCAAGTTGGACTGAGTCGGGGCGAGTCAACTCGTGTGAGGGGCGAGTCTTGAGCGAGTCGACCCAGTACGAGTCAACTCATCATCATCTTCCTGGGATCCCATATTTACAATGCGGAATGGAGGGATGAATTCTTCTAGTTGCAATAGAATAGCAAAGAATTCAGCTCCAATTTTAATATCCATCCATTGTTCTGTAGCTGGCCATCGGTGTGATCGCATTCGAACCCTTGCATACGAGAGATTTCTGCCTTCAATGGAGTCGGCATCAAATTCCAATACTGTCCCGAAGTGGCTAGCAATTATGTTTAAGATTTCCGCATCCCAAAGTTCTGGGAACCCCCAAATTTGGACCCAAATTGCTGCTGGTCCAGCTTGCACGAGCATGTTCCCACATTCGCACCGCCCAACATGGGATTTCATCCCGGTGATTCCAATTAAGGAGATCAAGAAGCAATGATCGCATCAGTAGCCACAATTAGCCACTCGCCACGGCCAAGGTAGGAAGCTCTTGGTCGCACAAAGGAGATTCCAGCGTGATCCAATCCATTCTTCCGAATTTCACCCTTCTTCACATCCCAATCAATTCTAGCAATGATTCCGTGCTTCAGCTCAGCGGCCCTCTTTGTCCAAATAGCTTCCACACGGTCCTGAAATGTAACACCACAATGTTCTCGATTCCTTTCCGTATTGGAGACAAAGTTTCTCCAAATAAGGTCTGGATTCTTCCCATTCGTGGTAGGGGGCAGCAGAGGTAGGAATCGAAGCCGGAGTGATGAGGTTCCGCAAGGCTTCAACGGCCAAGCCCAAACTGTCGCTCCGCTTTTCTCCAAATTCAGGCAAGTAGATTCTTGCCAGCACTTTCCTAGCTCGAAAATGAATTAGCTTGCATTCTCGGTTCATGCCTCTTGAAAGCGAGATCATAAACCGAGAGTCTTCCCACCAAAGTTCTTTCGATGCGATCGATGGCCCTCTGTGACTGTTTGGAATAGGGAAATGAACAACTCTCCCGCTTCAATGGGGATCTCGAATGAAAGCCCTCTCCAAAGAGTCAAGAGAAAACGGATGAGCCTTCTCCCAAAGATCGTGCTCCGTGGTCAGCAAGGAGTCACCAAACTTCCATTCACCCGTAATCCGAGCTTTTCCACGACTAAACTTAGAGTTGCCTCTTCGCTTTTCGACTCTGTGCCAACCCCCATCGCCGATCGACGATTTAGTTCCTCGTTGTTGGAGCTTTTCGTCGTCGAGCATCATTATCAACCGTCCCGACCCCACTCGATGGAACCGACGCAAGCAGGCTCATGATACCTGATTGATTCCACTACTCCCTCTTTCCTGTTTTTTTTTTTTTTTTTTTTTTTTTGGGAAGTGTTGCCGGCGGTCGATTCGAGACGGATCTGCCCGGCTACTCCCTCTCTTCTTTTTTCTTTTTTTTTTTTTTTTTTTTTTTTTTTTTTGGGTCGGGTCGGTCCGGTTGTAGATGGCCCGATAAAGCGGACGGCCCGTCCGGACTACCTCGAACGTGTTCACCAACTCATATGGCTCGAGCGGAAAAAGCCGAGTCGACTCATCGTGACTCGCCTTCATCCCCGATCTTAAAAATACCTAAGTTTTCCGTCTTCTCCCTCCCACGATATCCTCTCCTGGACAAACCATAGAGGCGGACGGAGGACAATGGCTACCACGCTGCAACATCCAGAAGAAGTCCGTGGGATTTTGGGGCATTTAAACCCCTAGCGCGATGCTGCGGCAACTCTTTAGCTTTCTCCAATCGAACGCCGTGACAGTACCAATAGCTCTAACGAGACTCCCCTCTAGCAGTTGAAGAGCACCTCTCCATCGGCTCTTAATCCAGAGGGTGTCCTCATAATATTTCTCCTAGAAAAGTTGACAAGGTCTTGATGATCAATAGAGTTCATATAAAAAACTGTCAAACGCTTTCCTTTCTCACTGCAGCTTCAAGAAGTAAACTAAGCGTGGGAGTACAGGACAAAAGACATCAGTTTATTTTTTATTTTTTTATAATAACATTGAATTTGAAACTTATATTTTTGCATTCAATAAATATTAGAATATTAACTACAGATGATGGAGAATCAACCAGACCTGGAAACATCATGGTTTAATTTAAAAACTAATTTATTACTTCAAAATAAATGGCAAAAATTTATATAAATTTAAGATACGGTACCACAATGCGCAAAGCTATCCAAGGCTATTTTTACTAGCTAGAAATCAGGACTGCCTTATTAGCGATATTGCCCCTAGGTGCCAGCTGTGTGATGTTGACTGGATGCCCCTGCTTAGAAGAAACTTAAATGCTGATGAGGCCATTGAAATTTCAAATTTTCTTGAGGAATTAAGCAAAATTTATTTGCGAAGAGATTAGGAGGATGAGCTGGTTTGGAGACCACATTCTAAGGGTTGCTACTCAGTTAGCTCGGCTTACTCTTGCCTTACAAACCGAGGTCAGCACCTTCACCATGCTGCGGTGGCCTGGTCTCTCTCTTGCCCTGGTTGGTGTTGCTTGCGTGAGAGGATGCCCACTAGAGACTCATTATTAAGAAGAGGGATCTAGATTCAGGATGCTACTTGTCCTTTATGCTGTTCAGTAAATGGGTCTCTTAATCACCTTCTAATTCATTGTAGGATATTTTGCCAGTAGCCGTGGACTGAGGCAAGGCGATCCGCTGTCTCCCCTTCTGTTCAACATTGTAGGAGAATCACTTAGAGCCATGTTCTACAAGGGTCAACAACAAGAAATATTACAAGGATTCAGTATTCATGGGCAAATCCGCATACCTGTCCTACAATTCGCTGATGACACGGTCATACTAGGTGATGGAAAGGAAGAGCAAGCAGTGGCCATAAAAGCACTACTGGTCGTTTTTCAAGAAATCTCAGGGCAAACTATAAACTGGGACAAATCTGGATTTCTGGGTGAATTACAAAAAGAGTTTACAGGAGAATGTTGCTGCATACCTAGGATGTACAGAAATCTCCCTCCCATCTTCATACCTAGGACTGCCTTTTTTTGGTGGAAGAGCAACAAAGCACATGTGGAATAAGATAGTGGAGAAATGCCAGCAAAGACTTGAGACATGGAAAGGTATCCACCTTTCGCAAGCAGGGAGAACAACACTGATAAAATCAGTATTAGCAGGTATCCCAAATTACTACCTATCACTCCTACCCTGCTCAACAGGTATAGCAAAGAAATTGGAATCAATCCAAATAAATTTTCTGTGGTGCGGTACAGAAAATAAATTCAAATATCCCCTAGTTAAATGGGCAAAAATTTGTAAATAGATTAGTGAAGGAGGTTTAGGTATAAAAAGAGTCAGAGAGATGAACTCAGCACTCTTAGCAAAATGGGTGTGGAGGTACATGCAGGAGCCAAATGCACTATGGAGGCAAACCATAGATGCCAAATATGGAACAAACACAAACAGTGAGTTGCCCAAGTATTGCCCGCGCAAAAGTACAAGTATCTGGAAAGGTATATTAGCAGAAATTAAAACATTCAAAGACCACACAAGATACCATGTTAGGAATGGAACAAGGGTCAAATTCTGGGAGGATTGCTGGTTAGGAGAAAAGGCACTAAAACACAGCTACCCGAGGCTCTACAACCTAGCTAGGAAAAGAGAAGTTCGGATATCAGAAATAAGGGGAAGTACAGAGAGGTCCTGGAATCTCCAATTAAGAAGAAACTTGAATGATGAAGAAGCAATTGAAGCTACTAGCCTGCTAAATCTCATAAATGACTCATACTTGGCACGACGTGGCCTAGATGAGCTGCTGTGGGCTCCAAATAAATCAGGGGAATTTTCAGTCTCTTCCTATTATAAGATCATCAGCAAAAGCTCGAACCTTATTGACCCTGTGAGTTTAGCTTGGAAACTCCCTGCCCCAAAAAAGGTTCAGCAGTTTATCTGGACAGCAGCACTATCAAAGGTACTCACATGCGACCAACTCATCAAAAGGGGGCAAATGATTGTAAATTTCTTATGCAAGCTTTGTGGAGATCATGAGGAAGAACTGGATCATTTGCTACTGCACTGCACCAACACGCATAAAGTGTGGAGTTCAATAACGGCAAAATTCGATATTCCGTTATGTATGCCAAAGACTTTCAAGCAAATGCTGCAAATGGGACAGTACTGGCCTTTGCCAACAATAGGAAAACACCTATGGAAATCAGCCCTAGCAGCGGTTCCTTGGCAGATTTGGCTCGAAAGAAATAACCGCACCTTCAGAAATGAATGCACAACACTCGGAGGAATAATTGAGAAGACAATCAAGAGCATCTTACTATGGTCAGCAAGTTTTGGGAAACTACCCCCCCTACCTCAAGTCCTTATAAGGAAGCATTGGAGAAAGATTATCCAATACAGATCGCACAAGACCATCAAAATGATGGTGTGGAACCCACCCCAAGAAGGATGGATTAAATTAAATGTGGATGGATCATCGCTTGGTAATCCCGGCCAAGCTGGAATTGGAGGGGTCTTCAGAGACAGCACTGGAATAACACTATTGGCCTTTTCTGGGCCAGTGGGCTATTGGACCTCAAATGAGGCAGAAACACGAGCTATTCTAGAGGGCATCAAGCTGTACAACACTGGCGACAAGAAGCCTCTCATTATTGAAGGAGACTCAGAACTAGCAATCAGGTGGGCACAAAGGAAATCCGCACCTCCTTGGCACTTAAAAAATGTTTTACGATGAAATGCAAGACATAACACAAGGATATCCGATCAGGTGGTCCAAAGTGCTGAGATCAGCAAATTCCATTGCTGACCAACTAGCCAAACAGGGAACCACCAGAGCAAGCATTGTAGCAGGAACAACACTTCCACCTCCTTAACTACAAAAGGAATATGTAAATGGACCCACAGTCATAATTTGGATCCATCACAGGAAACATGTCATCTGTAACTCATGTACTTTATGTACCTTATGTAACATCTCCTGAAAATCAATAAAAGCTTTCGCAATTTTCAAAAAACCTTCTAATTCATTGGTCTTACAGTTGGAAGGTATGGACTTTTTTTCTAAGTAGATTTGGGATTATTTGTCCCATGCCTCGTGATATGTGCAGTGTCCTTGCTCTTGCTAGCTGCCTTGGTCTCGGAAGTAAAGCAAGGCTTATGTTTGTTGTCTGGGATACATTCCATGGTTGATTTGGAAGGAAAGAAATTCAAGAATTTTTCGAAATAAGTCCACCATATGAGTAGAACCCTCTGCGTGATCATGGAATTATTTGTTGCAACCGAGGACAACGTCTCAAAGTCTTAAAGCAATATGTATACCTTATAGGAGATCTAGACCCTTTTGTGAATCTTTCCCAGGTCAGTCAAAATTGAATAAGAGTGGCACTAGTGATCAGATGGTTTTTTGTTGCTTGTCCACTCTTCAACAACCTCTACCCTATGTTTTGCAAACATAATGGACAGTCATCAAACGAGACATAAAGCACATACCACTAGAACAAATCTGGCTGATTTAAGCCATTTGTCACTTATGTCAATGTTCTTCATGTCTGCTTTTCTTTTCTTCACTTCTTTACCCCTTAAGCAGCACATATACATCCTCCTGTTATTATGTCCTTAATTTGAAGCCTATTCCAAAGTTATAGTTGATTTAAGAACACTTCAGATATTTGTTCTGTTCATATTAAGTGAATTTAGAAATTGTGTATTACACTTAGAAGGCTTGTTCTGTTAACATCAAGTTAATGTAGAACCTAATGATCTTGCATAGAGACTCGGTTTATGCATTCTTTAACTAGAATTTTCAAAAGATTTTGGACACTATGATTGAACATATAGTTATCTGTTGTAGTTTGAAGACATCTTCTGTGATTTTCAAAATAAATAAATAAATATATATATATATATAATCATTTTCAACCAGAACAACTTAATATTTGAAATGATAAAATATAAAAAATCATGTGTTGAAAAATATTATATTAGCTTTGGTTCATAATGAATGTCATTTTACTGGTTTTTACTGTAAGAACAATAAATTAAATATTTAAGAAACATGTTGGTCATATATCTCTCTCAGCTACACTCCCCTTCTGATATTTCCCTTTTCAGTCTTAAGACATTTCTTTAGAATTTCAAACAAATTTTTTTTCAAAACATTCAACAAATAGAATTTTCTAGAAGATGATAACCTAGTGCCGCCTAGTGCTTGAAATTTGGCTTAAATTAAGACAGGAATAAGCAGTGATATAGTTTAAAATTGAAGATACTTTATGTGTAAACTCAATCAAGCCTACCAAATCAGAGGTGGTTGTTGAACAAGATCAGGTCCATGAAGCTTTGAGAACGCCTCACATGCCCATGGTATATGCCCATCTGCCAAAACCCTGCTACCATGAAAAGCCAATGCTGAGAGAGAGAGAACAAATGAAACAGAGAGAGAGGGAGAGAGAGAGAGACCGAATTACACAGAGAGAGAGAGAATGAGAGAGAGAGAACGAATGAAACAGAGAGAGAGAGAGAGAGAGAGAGAGAGAGAGAACGAATGAAACAGAGAGAGAACTAATGAAACATTGAGAGAGAGGGAGAGCTAATGAAACAGAGAGAGAGAGAGAGAACGAATTAAACACAGAGAGAGAGAGAACGAATTAAACACAGAGAGAGAGAGAATGAATGAAACAGAGAGAGAGAGAGAGCGCATGAAACAGAGAAAGAAAGAGAGAACGAATGAAACAGAGAGAGAGAGAGAACGAATGAAACAGAGAGAGAGAATGAATGAAACAGAGAGAGAGAGAACGAATGAAACAGAGAGAGAGAGAGAGAGCGAATGCCACAGATTATAAGTAATGGATGCAGTACCTTTGCTTCCTCACAAATGAATTCCACATGTGCATGATCTGCTTCTCATCTTTGGTCACATCAACAAAATCATCAAGCATCTGCATCAAGCAAGTCAAGTTCGTTACACCAAGAGTTTTTTAGATTGAGTCTAATTTCAGCCTAAAATAACTAGCCTTTGAAGGGTTATATTGCTTGACCTCATAAACCAACCATTTTGTTTTTTGAAAATGGCAGTCTTTTATTAATCTAACAAGACCTGTGGTAAAGGAGGTGTTGAGGCTCCAGCTTTTGCTAGCCTGTCAACTTCTCAGTCAGCTAACCTAGAAATTTTTTACCACGTTATTACTTTTCCAGCTGTTAGGTTTGAGTATTTTATTGAATATAGTCTTCAGCTTTTCCATGGGCAGACCTATCGTTCCTTGCCCAGCCAATGACAACTTGGGAATCCCCTTCAATCAATGTGCTGGAATAACTATTTTGTTGTCAAAGGCTTTTTCAACATCAAGGTTTGGTATAGCTCCCTTGCAACTCTTTTGCTTATGCTGGTTTATCATCTCATGCACCATCAGTGTTGCTCAGTCCAGAATTTGCCTTTGAATGAAGGTAGTTTGGTAGTAGCTAATAATTTTTGAAGCTCCTTCCTTAGCCTAGCTGCAAGCACTCCAGCTATCAATTTTTAGTGACTGGATATTAGGCTAATCAGCCAAAAGTTTGCTAATAATGAGCGCCTTCCATTTTCTGGAATAATGGAACAGAGGAGCCCATACTCGCCTAGTTATTCTTTGCTCATGGAATTCATGGAAAAGTTCCATAATATCTTGTAAAATTTGAAAGATTTGGAAGGTTGCGGTCATGGTAAAAGAGCAAAGGGGGCACTCTAATTAGGTGTATAAAATTATCAAGTGTTTCCAATCACTGAATATAGGCTTTTCCGTACTTTTTCCAACTAACTTTCAACCATATCCATTTGGTGCTTCTCAAGTTGAACAGAAAATCGATAGAGCCAACTAGCATCTCCTCTCTTCTCCATGATGTTGAAGAGCCTTCTTCCTCACTCTTCATAGACTCCCATTTTTAAATCACCATTTTGCTGTTGTCTGCATCTTACCCAGTAGGTCTCACCTCAACTCACGGAAAGAGCTCCCATATTAAAACAACTTTTCATAACAATTATCTGCAGGACAGTAATTGTGATTATAAGGGATGTCTTATACCATGGTTCATCCTAAGCCTCAATTAGATAAAGGAATCTAATCAAAGTTATAATTGCCTTCTTTATAGTGTCTCTTCATTCATTTTTTGGTTAAAATGTGAGAACCTTCATTCATTTTTTGGTTAAAAAGTGAGAACCTTCATTCATTTTTTCAGCCACACAAGTAGAACAGGAACAACAAATCAAGAACAACCATACCCTACGATCCTCAAAATCTGCAATATCATCATCAACTTCGTCCTCGCTGTCCCGATCTGAAAGTACTTGTTCCAATGCCATTGGCTTCAATCAAAATAAACATTTCAGTTTGTTAAGAAGCTTGTTGATGAATACATAACTGTGAATTCAATTTCTACCTATCTAAAAACCGCTGGAAATCCTAAATGAACAAGTAAAAGCATTCATTTTGATATTCTATATACAATAGGAACAGACGCAAGTAGAGAACCGGAAATGGAACAAATACTCAGCTACCAAAAAATGTTTACCTGAGCTCTGTGGGAATGAAAAAATTGGCGCTTTTGCAGAAGGGTCCGACTGGAAATTTTTGAACTATGTCAGTTAAAGAAGGAGGAGTCTCATGCAACTGGAAATTCGGAAGAGAAATTTGATTGGGACATATTACTTCACGGATCACCTTGCTCTCCAGATTTTTACCTGGTTTTTGCAAACTGCAAAACTGTAGGAGTTGCAATATTACTGCCAGATGCAGGATGAGCACTATCAGTACCAGTGGGCACAGCAGCTGTAGCAGCACAGGTACCAGGTATACTGTTAGAGGTAACGGGTTCTGGACACTGTTGGGTTTGGGTTTCCGATTTATGCTTTTCTGAATGCAGAGGAGCTTCACTGAGGATAGCTTTCGGTGTTTTCTCCCCTTGCCCATCTGAACCATATCAGCATGATTTTGTTAGCCTTCGCCAGAAGGGTGAACCAATTAACCAAACACTCAATACAGAAGACATACTGAATTGACAGGGAATTTAGAAGTACTGACCAGTCTCACATCTTTGCAGAGAGAAGTCATTTGATGGCTCAGCATCTTTTGAATGTGCCAACATAAGCATGTGAGTGGAGCTTGCACCTCCCTCCTTTTCAACAGAACCCTCTTGAGAACCCTCCCTGGCTTCCCTAGGTGAGTCCAACTTCATGATAGGTGGACAGACATGCTTTACATCTTGGACTACATTCTTCAACCTTCTACGCTTCCGTGGTTTCGACCTGCCCAAAAATTTGTTATAAGACTTTTCACCTTGATTTCGTAAGCCATACAACTCTGCTCAAAGAGCCCTAGAAAACAAATTTGTGAACTCAGTGTATAAAAATAAGACACGAGATTACCCGTAGTAAAATGTTTGAAGCCTTGGGTCAACTCCATCTGCAACAATCTGGTAGTGCAACAGCTGGTGAGTATCTAAACCTTTTGTTTTTCAAATTAACGCTACAAATGAATGCACTGATCCACCATTATTTGCAATGAAGGGAATGGAAACATAAATACCATGCAAAACGTTACAAGAAAATTTGGTTTAAAGAAATGAGTAAATGCAACATGAAAGAGACTTCAATATGCCAGGCAGAAAGATAAATGCAAAAAATTAAACAATTAACTTTTTATGAATGAGCTTTTCACTAAAAACTTTTTACAGGGAACCTTAAGTCAGCATCCTACCCGTAACCTTGAAGTCCTTAAATGTATTTATTTTTAAACTTGTAGATCTGCAAGTACTTATAGACTATCCTTCATTTCAGTACCTGAGATACTGAAACTGTTGTCTAGGAAGGCATCTTATTATGAAAGACTGGCGTAATACACGGAGTAAGGTACCTTGGTCAGCCAACTCTACAGCGGATGGATTGGCCAATTCTGGAGTCTCAGAGACTTTGTTTGTTGATTCCAGTCACTCTGGTGTAGATGAAAACTTGTACAATACACTGTACTTTACTGTTTAATGTTTCCCGAGTTAAATATAAAGATATCACAAGTTCAAGAAAAAAGGCATCCTATTCACATATATGTGGAGAACTATCATTGCAAGTATAATCTAACCCTAAGACAACTGCAGTGAAAGAATGGGTGCCTCCCAAACCTCCACTCTTAGAGATAAACTTTGACAGATCCTCACTGGGAATCCAGGGCCCGCAAAGATAGGAGGTACCCTTCGAGACAGTAACAGGGATATCCTTCAGGCATTTTCTGGGCCAGCAAACAAACGTGGATCCAACAAAGCTGAGGCCAGACCCATGCTGACAGTATTGAAACTTTGGAAGCAACATTTTTCAGGGGAAGAAGTTGTGGAAGGTGACTCTCAGCTAGTAATTGGTAGGGCACGCAACGTTGGATAGGGTGCCTGGTATAAAGTCCGTCGTTCAGCAAATGCTCAGGCTGACAAGTTTGCAAATGCAGGGGTGTCAAGAAGCTACTTGGCTACTAGCCAAGTAGTTGATACTCTTGTCACTTAAGCTGTTGTATTCTATGTTATATTTTATGTTGCAACCAATTTTTTAATAAATGGAAGCTTGAATCGTTTTCAAAAAACAAAACAAAAAAGAAAGCTATGTTGATAGATGGGATTTGAATATGTTGTCTCCTAATCACCTAAGTAGCATAAAAATTGTAATTAGGGTCACGGGTTGGGTGGGGTGGGCATTTAAAAACTTGAACCAGCCAACCACTGAATCCTAAAACCCAACCCTACAAAAATAGGAGATTTTCCTGTAGGTCGGGTTTGGGTCGGTTTTGGAGAAACTTGAACCCGACCAGAAATCCCACCAGGTGTTTTTACCCCACCGCATCCCCAATATGGAGGGACAAAAGCTTACCCCATCCCCACTTTTTTCGGTCAGGTCAGGTCGGTTACCCGTAAAGGCCTACCCTGTGCCCACCCCACTTGTACCTGTGACCACTTTTACTCCTGAGATTCAATTCAAGGAACACTGGGAATACTACTGTTAAGTTCTGAAAAAAAACTGGTGTTAGGTGGTCAAGCATAGACTTTGCTCAAACTCAAAAATGTTTATGTTGAGATCTATGTGAAAATACTTGGCAGCATTCTGGTGAAGGATGCATCTTTTGAACCAAGAAATCCAGGCGAAAGCTTCTCACCCATGTTTCAATCTAGGCCCCTTTTTTAGTTTAACTACAACTGTTGTCATAGAGAAAAACTTCAAAACAATGACCTTATGCAACATATATAATTGGCTTAATGGAAACTAATTGACGATTTTTATGCACCCTTTACATATATAATGCCCTTTACAGAACTAGTTGACTATTTTTTTTATGCATCCCTCCCTTCCCTCATGTGAAGGCCTGTGGACAGCCGAAAATCCTTTCTAACTACCTCTTACAGTTCCTAAATTGAAACAGGGAACAATAGAGATGTAAGCCTCCACAACAGGTTTGCAATGCTACTTACCCTCTACCTTCTATTCGAGTGCTCCCTGATCAGAAGGTTTAAGTGAACGCGTTCTTGTGTACATTAATCATCAACCACCTCTTCTTTTTTGCCCTTGTACCTTCTATTTAAGGGTTCCTTGTAGGGTGTACATGTTGTCAACCTACCATTAACGGTCATCGGTGCTTTTGATCAGTGCTTTTGATCGGTGCTTTTGTTCATTGCTATTGATCAGTGCTTTTCCAGGCTTTTTCTTTGATTTTTCATCAAGATTGGGTTGCATCCCAAAGTATTCAATTAGTCAATCACTTGGCCAGGCATAACCCTATGGATATTAGTTACCTGCTATCTACTGGTATGTGTACATATAAAGCTACCAGATGATCTTGATTCAACCCACAAAAATGGTAGGATCATCAATGATTAATAAGAGCATTCACAAAAAAAAAATTAGAAAATTATCAGATTCATTGTAAAGGAAATTATCGGAGGGTAGCCTCCTTTCTAGCAAGAGAATTATGAACACTATGTACTGATCTAGATGTGATGACAAAGTAAATAACAGTTGCTTTTGCTAAATTTTCAGAATTTTTATAATATGATGCCAAGGTCACCAAGAAGAAGCTTGCAACCAAGGCATCGGCTAATAACTGTCTTCAAGTGGCCTTCCATAAATACTGCCTATGAAACTCACTTATGAGCATCTGAAAAACAAGATAAAGTATCCAAACCTTGACTATGGTATAACCAGGATTGCCCAAAGGTCAAGCAAAGGATCTTAGAACTACCATCTGAATATCTAAAAATTTCACCAAATCCTAAAGGTCCAGGATTCCGAAGCAACGTGAGCCCTGAAGGATGAGAGCGGAGAGGGAGAGAAGAGCAGGGGAAAACCAGAATAGGTGAAGACAGCTTTCTCCACAAACCTTGATGGGAACCGATACTACTTGGACACGATAATGATGAGGGACTCATTGGCAGTCAAGCTGGCTGTTAAGGCAATGGGGAGAAGATCCTTCATTTGTGTTCCGGCGGAGAGCATCAGTGAGATTGATTCTTCACAAGCACATGCTTTTGAGGGCTTGGGGAAAAGTTGAGATGAAATACAGTCACGCAAAGCCAAAGGGCACCTTCAAAAACTAAGAAGATTGATTCTTCACAAGCACATGTGACACAGATGAATGAGTTAAGGAGCAGATGCATAGAAGCTGCGGGAGAACAATGGAAGGAGATGGCTCCCAGTTACTAAGAAAATAGGTGGTGGTATATGGATGTTGGATGTAGACCTAGAGTTCGCAAAAGACAATAGAAAGGAAATGAACAAATGCGTGGCTGTGAAAACAGAAGAAAAGGGGTGGGAAAATGATAATATTCAGATTTGGTTAAATAATCACTGAAAACTTGCAAAAATCCCAATGGTTCACTTCATGGGTTTGCGTCGATGGCTGGTCTAGTTGGAATCGAAAGAGGAACAAAAGTTAATCTTAGCTCTGGCTGACGATCTGAAGGAGGATGTACTAAAAGAAATCACAGTATGGAAGGCAGAGAAGAGAGAAAAAGAGCAACTCGTGGTGGTCGAAATCCAAAAAATCCCCCCTCATCTCTGGCACCCGACAATCTTCAAGAGCCTGGTGGGGATAGTGGGGGAGCTGGTATCGATCGAAGAGGAAGTACTCTCCGAAGAGAAGATTGACTGCTTCAGAGCGACAACCAAGGTGACGGGAGTTATCCCAGAAAAAAAAAAGATCGTGGACATCAAAGAAGGGGAAGACATATTCCGCACCGTGTTGTTTGTAAAAGTGCTTGGAAAGAAAAAGTAGAATAGTATGAAGGAGAAAAAATCGAAAAGGAAGGAGGCAGGTAGACATGTTGCCGGAGACGGAGAAGATTGCAAGAGCACCGAAGAGGACCGGAGCCAAAACCCAGAGGGCTTTACCCATCAGTCCGAAGGAGGCCTAACACTGCCCTTGGCCGAGTTTGCCGGGAAAGTACAGGTGACAGAAGGGGAAAATTCAAACAGGTGCCGAAAAAACAAATCAGATATGCAGGGGGACCGTACTGACCCAGAAGCTTTTAAAGCAATAGCTGAGGCAAGTCTGAGGGTGGACTCGGCGCAAAACTCAGACCGAGCTGAGCTGGGGGCGGACTCGGTGCAAAACTTGGACCAAGTTGAGCTGCGGGCGGACTCAGTGCAAAACTAGGACCAAGTTGAGCTGGTGGCGGACTCAGTGCAGAACTCATACAGGTTGCGTTGAGGGCAGACTCAGTTCAAAACACAGACTGAGTCGAGCTGCTACAAAGTGGGGACGACAATTTAGTGTGGATACAATCAGATCCAGTCCCCAATGAAGAGCCAGAACCGTTACCCTCGCCAAAAAAAGTCCCAGAAATAGAAGAATGAAGGCGAGGAAGACAAAGCCGAAGAAGATGAAGCCGAAGAAGATGAAGCCGAAGATGACGAAGCGAAGAAGTCAATGGCGAGGAAAAGCAGAGAGAAAAGGGGGGTGCACAAGCTCTGGCCTGAAGTTCTATTTTAGAAGACATGCCAGATTGAGAACGACGTCAGCTGATCAGCGTCAGATGAGGTCCCACGAAAGGAGTTTGGAGAATCCTTCAAAGAGTGCAGCTTCTGAGAATGGTCCAGCACTTACTCCTGAGTTGCACAACAAGGAGAAGGCATACAAGAAATGGGAGACGGATGTCATGGCGAATCTGGAAAAAGGCTTCGAAAGATTTCGGGATAGCTCTGGGCATGTCCAAGGAAATGATGGATGAAAGTAGGGCACATGTACAAAAGTTGAAATGGGGGGGGGGGGGGGGGTTTATGACAGCAGGACTGAAAAATTAATATTCTCTCCTGGAATATTCGGGGGCTTGGGTCAACAAGCAAAAAGGCAAGTGTCAAGGCAACTATTAAAAGCACAAAGTCAAAGATGTTATTTCTACAGGAAACAAAGATAAACAGATGTAGTCAAAGCATTATTCAGGACATCTAGTATGGGGGAAGACCTGAAGTCCCACAGAAATTTTGCAAAGCTTATTAATGTTGAAAAAGGGAATCACGTGATGGCATGCCATCTAAAGATAAAACAATCTCAGCAACATTTGGGTGCAATTACTTTATATGGTCCACTCAAAGCAAAAAAGAAGAGAAATGTGGGAGGAAATATCTGCAATTTTACAAATGTGGGATATGCCATGTGTGATAGGAGGCGATTTCAATGTTGTCAGATTTGCTTCAAAAACGAAAGGAGGGAAAAACAATATCACAGCAACGATGAAAGGGTTTGAGGAATTTATTTCTGATAATCTACTCATAGATTTGAAGCTATCAGGTGGAGATTTTACCTGGACAAATTGAAGAAGGCCACCAATACTGGCCAAGCTAGACAGATTCATGGTAAATCAAAAGTGGTTGGATGTATATGGAGCCTCAGGTGCGAAGATACTACCTCGAATTGCATCGGATCACAGCCCAATACTGCTGGAAGTCTCTCCGAATTCATGGGTCCCACCACCTTTCAGGTTTGAAAACTGTTGGTTGAAGGAGACGGGATTCATGGAAATGGTGGAAAAATGGTGGAAGGAAACTAAGATCGAGGGATCTCATGGATTCCAATTCAGCCAGAAGCTCAAGATGATGAAACAGAAATTGATTGTTTGGAGAGGGGAAAGAGCAATTAATTTCGATAAAGACAGAAGGGCCATCCTAGAGAAAATACAATACTATGACCAAAACAAAGAACAGCAAGGAATTGACATTCGAGAAGACATAGATAGAGAAAAGTTAAGGCAAGCAGCAGAAAATAGTGACACACAAGAAATGATTTATTGGAGACAAAGGGCTCACTACAAGTGCATAAAAGAGGGAGATGTGAACACTAGATTTTTCCATGTTGTTGCTTCAGATCACCGGAGGAATAACAGAATCAGTCTTTTGGAAGTGGACAATAAAATCATAACGGAGGCAAAGGAAATAACTGAAACCTTTGAAAAGTTTTACAAAAACTTGTACAGCAAAGAGGTGGGCAGTAGATCCTTTCCTGAAAATCTGCAGCTAAGTGCATTCAAAGGGGAATTAGCACAACACCTGATAAAGTCATTTTCTCAGGAAGAAGTGAAAGAAACTGTATTATCACTACCAAAGGAAAAAGCATTGGGCCTGATGGCTTTGTTGCGGAATTCTATCAAGCAGGCTGGAGCTACATCAAAAAGGATATTATGGAGATGTTGGGGGAATTCTATGAAAAAGGGATCACATCTGAGAATTTTGGAGCTTCACTAATCACGTTGACTCCAAAAAAGAAAGGGGCTTCACATCCAAAAGACTTCAGACCGATTAGTCTCATCACCAGCCAATACAAAATTCTATCCAAGGTGCTTACAAATAGGTTGAAGAGAGTGTTGTCCGAAGTGGTCAATGTACAACAATCAGCATTTATTAAAGGATAGCAAATCCTGGACCCAGCATTGATGGTGCACGAGTTTATTCACCATTACAGCAAGGAGAAAAAAAGAGGAATGATCATCAAGCTGGATTTTGAAAAAGCATTCGATAAGGTAAATTGGGAATTTCTAGACAACATGTTGAGGAAAATGAACTTTCCTCAGAAATGGAGAATGTGGATGAGCAGCTGTATATCCTCGGCTCATAATTAATGGCACGGTCAGAAGCTTCTTCAAGAGCACTAGAGGGTTGAGGCAAGGCGACCCTCTTTCCCCAATGTTGTTTAACATAGTCAATGAAGGACTCAGTGCTATGCTCTCGGAAGGTTAGAAAAAGGGTGGATATCAGGGTTAAAAGTTGGGGATACACAAATCATAGTATTGCAATTTGCAAATGACACAGTCATGCTATGCCAAGGGAACAACCTTCAAATGTTGAACGCTGTACCACTATTAAATTTATGTCAAATGGCATCAGGTCAGAATATCAATTGGAGCAAATCAGGAGAACTACCCAATACATATCTTGGTCTCCCATTATTCAAGGGAAGAGCTACGAAGAACTTATGGAATGGGGTGCTGGAAAAATACCAAAGAAGGCTAGACAGTTGGAAGGGACACTTTCTAACATTAGCAGGAAGGACCACTCTAATTAAAGCCACCTTGGGAGGTATCCCCAATTATTTCTTGTCCATAATGAAATGCCCTGGGAGTGTAGCGTTAAGAATTGAAGCAATACAAAGGAAGTTTTTAAGGAAAGGAACAGCAGATCAATTTAAGTACCCATTAGTGAAATGGGAAATAGTTTGCAAGCCTAAGGAGGAGGGTGGCCTAGGTATCAAACATATAAAAGAAATGAATAAAGCCCTTCTAGCAAAGTGGGTCTGGAGGTATGCCACGGAAGAAAATGCTTTGTGGAGGAAGGTCATTGATGGAAAATATGGTAAGGCAAAATCTGATTGGCTGCCTATAGTAGCAAAATCTTCCAATCTTTGGAAGGAGATTTTAAAGATGGAGTCTGAAGTAAGGAAGTCTCTGAGGTTTAATGTCAAATCAGGCACAAGAGTTAAATTTTGGGAGGGCATATGGCTGAAGGATCATCACCCATACGAGGATTTTCCTAAGTTATACCAGCTGACCAGGAACAAAGAAATCACGGTGGAACAAGTTTTCGGAAATGTGCAGGGAAATCATAGAGACTTTCAATTTCGAAGGGGCTTACTAGAGGAGGAAATAGAGGAATTAGTGCCACAACTAAAGCTACTAGAGGAATATTACAGAACAAACCAAGGGGAGGACAAAGTTATTTGGGCACCTAACACAGACGGAAAGTTTACAGTGGCCTCCTTCTGTATGCTGTCCCAAAAAGGTAAATCTCGGATTGACAATGGAGTAACAGCAGCATGGAAACTAATAGCTCCCGCAAAAGTCAAGCAATTTATCTAGACGGCTGCACATGAGAAGATACCCACACGTCAAGAGCTTGCTAAAAGGGGACAGATATTAATAAATTCTCTCTGCAGTCTATGCAATGAAGAAGAAAAACCTTGTAACCATATTCTGATGCACTGTAAATTCCGTAGAAAAGTTTGGGAAGGGATGATGAAAAAGTTTAGTGTGAGTTCTTGCATGCCAGAGAAGTTGAGTCAGCTACTAGAACAGTGGCCTCAATCCCCCCTACCTTACTGGGGGAAAATATTATGGAAAGCCACCATTTCAGCAGTCCTATGGTGCTTGTGGCTGGAAAGGAACAGTAGAGTATTCGAGAAAAAGTCTAGTACATTGGCCATAGTAATTGAAATGGCAATCCGCAGCACTCTCAAATGGGTGCATAGTTAGAAAGGCCTTCCCCCACTTCCCATACCAGTGATAAGGAAGTATTGGTATAAGGTGATTTTGCTGTCGAATCCTAAGCCACCACCCAAAATGATGGAATGGCAGCCTCCTACACACCCCAACATCAAGATAAATTTTGATGGTTCAGCGAAAGGAAATCCGGGAATAGCAGGAGTAGGAGTAATAAGGGACCACACAAGGAAGATTCTCATGGTCTTCTCTGGACCAGCTGGGTTTTGTGGATCAAACGATGCTGAGGCAAAGGCACTGTTGACGGGCATAAAGATTATAAACAGAAACTAAGGAGATCCAGTGGAAGTAGAAGGGGATTCTCAAGTAGTCATCGGATGGGCTATGAATAGGGGATCAGCTCCTTGGGAGCTCAAGAATATGTTTGATGAATTGGCTGACTTAACGAGGGACTGGAGGATAGCTTGGAAAGCAGTACCTCGTTCAGCCAACTCTATAGCAGATAAATTAGCAAAGGATGGGACCAGCAGACAGCATTTGTCAGTGGGACACTCACTGACAGAATTATAGTACACACAGAAATGGCCTCGGCCTTTGTAACACTACTGTAACACTAGTTTACTACTATCAATAAAAAGTTTCAACCTTTCAAAAAAAAAAAAAGGATTCCGAAGCAACTAACTTTCAAAGTTGTGTTTGGCTCATCAAGTACATGTTACATCCATCCAACCATCAAACATCAGCACTTATAGTGAGATTGGCAATGTTAAGGCAATTATGTTTCAAGCTCCAACCCAGAATATCTTGAAATATGTCAAGAGAAGACTACCAGAAAGGAGATTGGCCATAATCTTTACGACCACAAGGAGATTGGCCATAATCTTTACGACCACCAGTATTCAAGGAGAGGAAAACTGTGGAAAACATATCTGAACCCACTCTCCAAAATGCCTAACGAACAAAAGCCAAAACAGATCTAAGCATGACTTAAGCCAAGAGAGGGAAAGGATTTCTGGGACCTTGTAAGACTGCTGAAAGATCCAGGGATGCATAATGAAAGATGGCAAAAGTGATGAAATGACTCCACATGAACAAAGGGTATTGCATTGTGGTTCTTGTAGTAAAACAAGGCTAAAGTTTAAGACCGAGCCATCAGGAAGTATGAGAGGGAAACATTGCCATCTTAGCCATCAGGAAGTATGAGAGGAAAACAATGCCATCTTGTAAGATTCTCCTAGAATCTCTCCTTCAAGTAAAGCAAAGATTAGCTCCCTCTAAGACTTTTATTAGTTGAAGGGTGTGCAAAAGTTGAACAACAAGGCTGCTATTCTCTTTGTTTGAGGATATTCAGGATTGTGCTTACTCGTTCTAATAAATGCAGGGCAAGCTGTTCTTTTCCTCTTTTAGTTTTTTATATTTTGGCTACCCCCAGCCTTCCTCAAACAGAAGGCCTCGTTCCTGTTTTGTACTCATGATTATCAACAAAGGTCCATACTCCAGAGAAAAAAAATATTATTCAATACCAACTTAATCTTTTTCAAATTGCTTCAAAAAAAATCAGAAAGTTTGACATCCATAACCAGACGCATGTTTCACACAGGAACAATTCTCACAAGCTTTATCTGAAACTTTTACTGAGCGCATAATGATATATGCAGCCGATGCACAAAAAAAAAAAACAGGTAATATACAGTTTGGCTGATGTTGAATACCCCCCAACTCATGGTTAGAGTTGAACCCAGTGCCTCACACTAGAACAAACATCACTACTATTGAGCCAAAGGCCCAAGTGCCAGGCAACAAGAACCTCAACATTTTCAGAAGAGAAACATCAGTAGTAAATGAAAAATTCTAACCTCGGCCCTCCAAATATCAGTCTTCACAGATACATTAACAGCTTGATATTCTTCGGTCACCTGGAGAATAATTGACCCTGCTTTTAGATAACAGTATGAGAAGTACATAGCTTTCAACAGTCACTACAGACTCTAGAAGTTTACCAACCCAGAACTCAAAACTGAACAAATCATGAGAGCAAGTCAAATGGAACCGCAATCCCTACAAAGAACAAAAAATTAATAGCGTAGCACCAACAAAGACATCCTGAATTTTGTAAGCAAGATAAATAAGGTTTAAAGGAACAGCCAGTACCTTGAAGCTTCCACATCGCACCAAACAGAATGGACAGGAGAACTCTTCCGTTACTATTGGATGGGAAAAAGAATTGAAAAGAAGTTTACTAAATTACTTAGGAAGCAACAACCAACAAGATAATTCTTTTTCTTGAAAGAAAAATGAAAATAGGTCCAAGAACAACTTACAGAGAGATTCCAAATTCAAAATACACAAAATGATAATTTTTCATTTGCAGAACTTTATAGTTATCATCTCATTGACAATGACAAACTTTTCTTTCATGCATGCATATCAAAGTTTTAGTTGCTAGAAGATATTAATCATTTTCTATAAAGACCATGGTTGGCAACTAAGGATAGAACAGAAAAGACTACACATCCAAAACTAAGGACTGTGACCGTAGGTACTAAGCTATAATTATATACTCTTAACAAGTCTCTATGACAAACGTGCTCACCTTCTGTTTTCTGTAACGTATTGTTGTAGTACCTGTAGTTGAATATAACATTGCCAGCTCTCAACCTAAGCAATGTAACCACAAAAATAGGGTAAACAACCCACAAATGAAAATAGAAATTGCACTTCGCAAGTACTTAGATGAGACGCTTATATCTGAGATATTCAGATAAATATAAAAATCCTTATTGTAAGTCACATAACCTACTTATGCTCCCCACAAGCGAATACACCTACGATCTGCACTATATTCAGACAGCTCATTCATATGACGATAGAAATAATTAAATATTTAACTCTGAAGACAAACCGTGGTTGAAGTCTTTAAACATACTGCTATGATCATTTTGCAAGGTACCAACATTGTGCATGAAAAGATCACATCATAACAACTTTCTTCTGTAACCATTTTCCGACTCTATAAATAAGGTTTTCATTCCCTCAAAATGCACTGGATAGAAATGATTGATGACCAAATACTGATGTTTCTGGAGTCTTTAAAAACTAATGTGCAGTATTTGCATGAAGTAATTACTACTAGTGCAGCTTTTGTGTGTCATGTTATACAAGCAATTATGCATGATGTGAAGAAACCTAACAAAGCTGCCAACACCAATGAAACCAGCAAATTTACCAAAGACATGAAAAAAGGAAATGGAAAAGAGAGCATATTACCGCAAAATATGAGCTAAAGATGAGCTCGGAACATCTTCAAATGTATAAGAGTCATATGGAGATCTCTCTACTGCTCCAATCTCTTGGGCAAAGACATTTACCTGTACTCGCTTCCACTGCTTTGAAATGAAACAAGGTTAAAGGACTGGACTAATCTTCCCGCAATGAAATAAAAATGACAACTGATTTGAAGGGACCAAGAAACTGCATCTAAGACAAGACCCTTACAGCTTTTTATACATGACTTTTAACAGATTTAAACATTAAATATCAGAAGCAGAAACTCACAATGCTTCCTGAAGTAAGGGAGCCTTGAAACATAATGCAATTGCTCTCATTCATACAACCAGGCTACAAAATTAGAGCACGGAATTTTTATCAGAATTTTCTCGATAAGTAAAACACTACCAGATAAATCACACAAAAATAATAAAATAAAGTACAAGGACATAAAAAAAACCAAAGAGCTACCACACATAGATGGAACTAATAATCACAGATAGGTTTTCTCATGGTAGATACAAAAAACGGCAACAAAAAAAGGAAACACAGGACAAACTTTTCTAGGACAAGTAGCTTTATTTGCTACTGACATGCCTTCAGAAAACCGGTATGCATGTCAACATTTAATAAAGTCTCTGCTCTATTCCCCAAGTTAAAGCTTGCAGATTTATCCCATGATGAATAGAGCAGCTCCATTTGCAGCCTTCCCCAGAGGCAACTTCCTTCCAACTTCGCTGACACAGAAATACAAGGAATGAGCCAAAAGCCTTTACAGTGCATTAAACATCAAACAGACTAATCAAGTAATCGCAAAAAGAATTATATTACATCGAAAAGAACCAATGTCCTGATCCTTCAAAAAATCCTTTTCATCAGGAGTGCTTCTCAGTTCACCTAGAAAAAATTCAGCCACATAAGCATTTTATCACAAACAAACCTCTTGACAAAAGGTGCATTTACAAAAAAAAAAAAACCTACCATAACTGAGAAGCAAGATGCAGAGACTGCTTGGCTTGCCATCAACTAAGAGTTTCTTCAGCTCAGGAAGGATGAAAGTGGCTTGTGTATGATCCTTCCTCCCATTCTCAAAGAAAGCACTCAATACACATGCTCGACTGAGCCTATAAATCGAAGAATGCTGTCATACAAAAACATCAGAGCACAATAACTAGCAACAAGGGTATTTTCCCCAATAAACAAAGTAAAAAATAAATCTAGGTATCACAAATTATCAATTTGACATAATAAGAGAGAATAGTTCACATTTAAATACCTCTTCAGTAGAAACACAAGGAATATCCCTTACTAATAAGACATACAAAGGAAACATCTTTTGCACTTGCTCTCCATTATTCGTGGCTGCCGACAGTGATATTGTAATTTTTATTCTGCAAAAGAGAATAAAATGATCAAGTTAATGTCAACTGCCAGAAGAGTCAAGAGATTTGCTGGAATGTAAATAATCAACCAAGGTTTTAAAGAGCATGGGTATAAGCATGAACAATCAAGGAAAAATATAATCATAAATGGTGACATATTATGCTTTTCACACTTTTTTTTAGAATACGAATAGGTAGACTATTATATTCACTAAACTTTCACAACTTCAAAATTTGGTGGCCACCTTATAATCATTGAACTGTCAGAAATTAAACCTTAAATCAAATCCTGGGCAGGGAAAGAATTGTGAAAGGAAAATTAATTAAAAAATTTTTCAAAAAAAGCTAAAATTTTGAGTTTAATGTATTCGAACTTAAACTTAAATAGCTATCAAATAACTGTAAGAGGAATACTTAATAGGATACAACACAAAAAAGAGAATAATGAACTTGCTCAGAAAGTATTAAAACAAATGAACATAGAAGTAGGCAAGGACACTGATAAGCAATACCTCTTTAAAAGAGAGTCACAAGAGACATGAAAAAGGCCTGAATTATCGGAACATGCATAGGATAACCAAATTCAATAAAGAGTGATGTTTCTTCTGTTTTAGAAATAAATCTGTTTTGAACTAAAATCATGGTTTGTGTGACCAAACCAGGTCTCCCTGGCAAGTCATCAAAGGGAGGAGGAGGAGGAAGAGGAGGAGGAGGAGGAGGTCAAAGTCACCTGAGTTAAGTAATTGGTGCGGCCATAAAAAATATAAAATAATTCTAAAACCAAAATTTTAAACAAAACTTTATCAATTTGACATATGATAAGCCATATAGAATAGTGTAAAAAAATCATGTTTTATACATATGTACCATGATTGCGCTATACTGTTGATTATGCAATTTTTTTTTGAAAGATTGTTTATTATGCATAATGAGCCGATAAAAGTATCTCTCCATGAATAAATATTAAACCCATTAGCTTAAGCAAATCGTAATTGAGTTTATAAAAAAGTATTTGTTTATATGATATAAGTAACAACCATATATTGACCTAAAACTGTACATACAAGGATTTTATGTATATTATGAAAATAGATACTTCAATATGATAGACATAATCACTACATGTATAAGCTAATGAATAATAGAGTACCCATGAAAAGAGACCTTTGTGAGCTCAATATGCATAACTAGCAGTATATGTTTAAGTTAATGAAAAATATAGTAACCCGAAGTCTGCTAGTAATCTCTAAAAGTGGCAATATGCATGTCTCTAACTCCTACCAGTCATCATTTAGCTTTGAGAAATATTTTTGTAATTTACATGATCTTTTATTTTGAATATTGGATGAAGAACTTTGTAGTAAATTTCATTTTATATTATTTTTAAGGACCACTCCTTTTTTATCAATTTTAGGTCGATATATGGTTGTTATATTTTTCACGTATGAGTAATGCTAGGCGCACGGCTCCCGTGCAAGTATTTGTGCACAGGATCTACGTGGATGGCTTAGGTGGCCATCCACATCATGCGCACATGGCCGAGGCCTCCCGTCCCGCCGCCCCCGTCCGGTGCTGGTCGGCAAACGCGGAAGGGAACGGTTTCGACCCTCCCTCTCCTTCCTCCTTCCTCCTTCGACCCTCCCTCTCCTTCCTCGTTCGACCCTCCCTCTCCTTCCTCCCGCGTTCGACCCTCCCTCTCCTTCCTCCGGCCTCCCGCAGTGGCCGCGGCCTCCCGCTGTCGCCACGGCCTCAGGTCGAACGCGGGAGGCCGCAGCCGCTGGACAGGAGGCCGCAAGAGGCCGCTGGACGGGAGGCCGCAGGAGGCCGCTGGACGGGAGGCCGCAGGAGGCCGCTGGACGGGAGGCCGCAGGAGGCCGCTGGACGGGAGGCCGCAGGAGGCCGAGAGACGGGAGGCCGCAGGAGGCCGAGAGACGGGAGGCCGCAGGAGGCCGAGAGACGGGAGGCCGCAGGAGGCCGAGAGACGGAGGCCGCAGGAGGCCGAGAGAGGGAGGCCGCAGGAGGCCGAGAGACGGAGGCCGCAGGAGGCCGAGAGACGGAGGCCGCAGGAGGCCGAGAGACGGGAGGCCGCAGGAGGCCGAGAGACGGGAGGCCGCAGGAGGCCGAGAGACGGGAGGCCGCAGGAGGCCGAGAGACGGGAGGCCGCAGGAGGCCGAGAGACGGGAGGCCGCAGGAGGCCGAGAGACGGGAGGCCGCAGGAGGCCGAGAGACGGGAGGCCGCAGGAGGCCGAGAGGCGGGAGGCCGCAGGAGGCCGAGAGCGGGAGGCCGCAGGAGGCCGAGAGACGGGAGGCCGCAGGAGGCCGAGAGACGGGAGGCCGCAGGAGGCCGAGAGACGGGAGGCCGCAGGAGGCCGAGAGACGGGAGGCCGCAGGAGGCCGAGAGACGGGAGGACTTACGAGGCCGCAGCCGCGGGAGGACTTACGAGAGGACGTAGGAGGCCGCAGCCGCGGGAGGACTTACGAGAGGACGTAGGAGGCCGCAGCCGCGGGAGGACGTAGGAGGCCGCAGCCGCAGGAGGACATAGGAGGCCGCAGCCGCGGGAGGACGTAGGAGGCCGCAGCCGCAGGAGGACGTAGGAGGCCGCAGGAGGACGTAGGAGGCCGCAGCCGCGGGAGGACGAAGGAGGCCGCAGCCGCGGGAGGACGAAGGAGGCCGCAGCCGCGGGAGGACGAAGGAGGCCGCAGCCGCGGGAGGACGAAGGAGGCCGCAGCCGCCGGAGGACGAAGGAGGCTGCAGCCGCGGGAGGACGTAGGAGGCCGCAGCCGCGGGAGGACGTAGGAGGCCGCAGCCGCGGGAGGACGTAGGAGGCCGCAGCCGCGGGAGGACGTAGGAGGCCGTGGGAGGGGAGGCCGCAGGAGGGGAGGCGGCGGGACAGGAGGCCTCGGCCACGTGCGCATGACGTGGATGGCCACCTAAGCCATCCACGTAGATCCCGTGCACAAATACTTGCACGGGAGCCGTGCGCCTAGCATTACTCTTCACGTATATAGATATTTCATTTAAAAGATTTAAGTACTATAAGTTTAAGCTAATGAATAGCATATTTATTTTTTGAAATTGGCTAATATGAGGATAGATGTTTTTAAAAGCTCAATTGCACAATCAGTAGGACACATATAAAACATGATTCTTTTCACAAACCCATATGGCATATTATTCAAATGAAGATAATTTTTTTAAGAGAAAAATGAAGATAATTTTTAAAAAAGATATTCTTTTAAAAAAAAATTTGAAATTCTTTTACGGCTGAGACGCACCATTTCTCAAACCCCAGATAATTTTACCCAAGTCCGGATGCCTGGCCAAGTAGGGTCCCGAGTCCGTGTCGTGGAACCATGCTAAAATAGGCATAATCCAGAACATAAAAAAATAAATACAAAGAAGGAAAAAATTAAAAGAGGCTATTCAGTCCATCAATCAAATGGCCAAGAAAAATAAAAGACAGTAAGTATAGCATAGAGTCAAATGAAATACTACATACCTTCTTTTGCGTTTAGCTTGTATTTTGTAATCCAGACATCTTTGAAGAAATGATGGCTGTAGATTTTTTTTAAAGGAAAAAGCAGATCAAACCTCAAGCAAATGCAAGAAGAGAAAGTTGTGCAAAATAAAAGTCAAGGCAGTGACTAAACCACTGCTTGGTCCAATGGACTTACATTTCGTAAAGCACGCCGTTGAAGAATATTGTAGAGTTCAACAGGTTTGCAGTATATTGAAAGACTTTCTTCAGCTGCAATTGCTTCGTCTGCAGACAAATGGACACGAGAATCTTGGCGACACATTTGATCAACAGACCTGGAATGGCTACAATTGCCACCAAGGTTTCTGCAACATAAAAGAAGATGCACATTTACATCAATTTACTATGCATTGTTAAGATAACTCGAACATGCTTTTTGTTTAATTACGACTCATAATGTGTTTAAATTTCTGAAGAGTATTCAGTTGTGTCAGCCGGACCACTTTAATTGGGCTGACTTGAAGCCATCCAACAATTTGTTTTTCTTTTTAAAAAAAAAATACCATCAAACTATTTGTAAGGATGGAAATACCAATCCTTGTACAGTTCCAGGACAGGCGATATATATGCACTATAAGTATTCATCAGCAATAAAAGAGCAAGACTCACTGTTTCACTAGTCATCTCTTTCAGCAAGGATATGATTTTAACAAATCTTTATTTACCAGAAAGGGGGGGTTCAAGAATACATATTGTATGTTGCAAGCTTCAAGGATTTTCTCTGTGTCCTTTCAATGGGGGAAAGAAGCCACAAGAACAGATATAAAAATATGGAGAAGAACAAGCTTACCCATGGACATATATACAAAAATAGGATCTTATCAAGTTAACTATTTTGGCTTGAATATTTCGAGAGCAATACAATCTGGGTCTTCCTCTGGCATATACAGTCTAAGGTTTTGCCACATACAATCGAAAGAGGTTTAGGTAGGCACCCAATACATACTTGATCCGGGAACCAAGTTGTGCAGTTAACTTAAAAAATGTAAAAGTTTTTTATGACCCACGGAAGGATATAAAATATAAGGGAACTTATAGCAGACTACCAAGCAAAAATAGTTGACAGTCTTACAAGAAAAAAAAATCTAAAAGAACTAACAAAAAAGGTGCAGAATATAGGTGAGAATAACATACGAGCTTTCATAAACCACCAAAGGTAAGCCTGGCATTTTGGTACAACAATGTCCAGAGAGACAATAACTTCATAGCTCACATTGACTCCCAAGAGTGAGATGATGAATTACGGCTTGAAACTGGAAATCCCTATTCCAAACCAACGGCAAAGTGACCTTATGAAATAACTGAACAGAACTCCCCCTTAGCAATGATACGTGCAAATAATTGCAGCTCTGCAAACACAGAACCGACTGTAAAACCCATAGATTTAAGATATGTACCTCGCAAAACGCAGCTGTAGCAATAAGTTTTACAAAGTCATCTCTTGATTTAGCAAAAGCAAAACAAAAAATGACGATTTCAGAAAAACATATACCACGTGGGTAAATGCACTATAAAGCATGAGATCAGACAACTTTCTATATCCTACCAACTCAATGGCCAGAAACAGAGATGCCCATGGCTCCTAGCTCGAATAACACTTGAAATTCCATGCTGAACCACTCGTTGAGAATAGCATGCAAAAATTTGTGACTCCCAATCAACTTAAAAACTGTACAGGGGATACCATGCTTCGTAATTGCAACTTCAAACCACGAAGGGCTAAAAGCTTGCGCTATCAACCAACGAGCAAATTATGCCAAAATCCGACACTTAGAAACGATAGCAGCAGAATCCTAAAGCATTTCGCAAACGAGTTTTACATATCAAACCCCAGGAAACAACAAATCAAACCACGAGCCACCGGCTTGACTACCGGCAAGCGCAAGCCCAACCGAGTAATTTCAGCAAAAAATAAATAAATTCAAGCCAAAAAACTTAACTTTGACAGCATCCAAAAACTAACACTACGGCAGCAACCGAAATTTTCAAAAACAAGTTTCTGAAAAGAAAAACACAATCCCGGCAAAAGAAGCAGATCCGGAAACAGCATCGGAGGTGTCGTCCAGTACCACTATACAGCCAATAGGTGATCGACGTAAAAGGAAAACAATATCGTAGCTTTACCCTAGCTGCAGGTTCCAAAATCCGTTGAATGCTCGCAGCGAATCCGTCTGGACGCACAACAACCCAATGTCCGAGGGGTCGAAGAAAATTGCTGGCCTTATTTATATGGACGAGCTGACGATCGGGGGGGCATAGCCCGAAAATATAGAAGGAATAAAGGCTAGCTGAAACGTTTCCAGCGTGTCAATTTCAATCTTGGCTCAAAGACTTCTCTTCCAAGTATGTACTAGTTAATAGATTATACTTCGTTCCGGATAAATTAAAAACAGAAAAAAAAACTACAGAATCTAGAATTATATTAAATTATACTCAATATAACAGTTAATCTTTTTATTAGAAGCCGATTCTCGATTAAAAGGATTTACGCGATAAATTAATTTATAGGCCGGGAAGAACTACACAAAGAAGCCATTCTCCATAATAAGAATTAGACGATAACTTAATTTATTCTGTAATAAAAACCCAAAAATATAAAATTGATGCAAGGAGAAACTAATATCTTGCCTACTAATATGTGAAATGTGTCTTAAAAATCTCGAAAAAGACTGAAATGATACTTTTTTAATATTAGAAACTAATATATCAGTAATATTTATAATATTCAAATATATTATAGTATCATATAAACTAATATTTTTTCTTCTATTTTCACAAAATAAAAGTAAAAAAACCGATTTTGTTGTCTTCGTTTGAAATATCTAAAGTCCCCAAAAATTTAAAATTTACGATAATCTCTGTCACCAGTATCATAAATATAAAATACTTTTTAATTTCTCAAATCGAGTATAATAAATAATATTATAATAATCTTTTACCAATCCAATTAATTACGTTAATTGGTAAATAAAATAAATAAATGGATAACTAACATTATCAGCCGAGCGTCGACTAAACCCCACCCGTAACATTCATTTCGAGTCATAGCCCTACCAGTAAAATTCTCCAAACCCCTTTTGTCATGTTTTACCACTTAAAGTAAGTTAAATAACTTTAAATTATATTTAATCATTTTACAAGTTTTATAATAATAATTAAAAGGTACGAAATTCACGTAATCTAGAACAAACTTTATTAACATAAATACTATTAGTACTACTCAACTGTGCACAAATATCCAAGTCCACCGAGCTGGGCTGGATAAACATAAAACATGGATTGCACGCAGCGCCCAGTCGCTCGAGTATCTCGTGGACTCTTTTAAAGCTGCCCGGACGCAAAGAACGACTTATCAGTTATACGGCTCAGATTGACGAAGGAGAAAAGCCTTAGATCGAACGGTTGCGCAGCACTCCTTTCGTCCTGCAAAACGCCGATTCCAGGGTAGGGTCGCCGTCCCCAAGGCGGTCGGAGCTGATCTCCTGAACCGAATACCTGCGAGTTAGCACAGCGCAGAAGATTACCGACCGAACGAGCCCCCGCTGCTCCTACCATCTCCGACGATCGTTTAAACTCCCTCCGAGCTCTACACCGACGATTGGCGAGCCATACGCCTATTTCCCTTTTCCTTCCCGAGTCCCCGACCGCTCTCCACTTCCCAAATCTTAGTCTTCAGTGAAGAATCTCTTTGCGGAATCACGGTGCACAGTACCGAGGTCCGAGGTAATTCTCCTCTTCCTCCCTCGATTCTCCTCGGCTCTCTCTCTCTTTCTCTCTTCTGTTCTTTCTTTCTCTCTTCTGATCTCTCTCTCTCTTCTGTTCTCTCTCTCTTCGACTCTTTCTTCCTGTATTCGAGTCTTTCTTCCTCTATTCGGTTGTCTCATTTTATCTTCAATTCTTTCTTTCGCACTTCGGTTCTCTCTTCGATTTTTTTTTCTCTAAATGTTGACCATTTTTATTATTTTCCGTTTGTTTACCGTTTTCTACCCGATTACCCGTCGGAAAACGGAACGGAAATGAACAGGTTGCGATAATCCGAAACAGTATACGAAATATCAGTCCGTTTCGTTCGTACACCTTTTACACCCTTACTTGGATACACATGCCATAATTGAACGCAGAGCATAATCTGAACTGTCTAATGAGCTCTGTCATGTACTGTAATTCACTATTTCCGAAAATTTTATGTTTTAGCATTAGAATTATACGTGAATATAACTGCTTTTATGTTTTATATCTCTAATTTCCCGTTGCTTTAAAATATCTATTTTTTGTATTTATGGTCTGAAATTGACATATTTTTCATTAGCTAACTAAAAAGTTTCCACAACATTAGTATTTATTAATATATTAATGTTCATTGAACATGTGTAATAGATTTTTTTTGCTAATAGGTTTTGTACTAAATTCTTTAGCTTGACATATCTGTCCATGGTACCGTTGAGCAAGTAAGATATTAGGTTTTTATTTATATTTTTCAAAAAGAGATTGCCTGCCATTTGAATCTTTGATATATTATTCTTTATTTTGGCCAAATATTTTTAGATAATTAGAATAATCTTTACAGCTTCCATTGCATGAGCTTTCATTTGGATATATTTAATTTGAGTTTCGAATCACGTAGAAAACGTTTTTTAACAGTGATGGTTTAGGTGATATGGACGGTGAATAGTTGATACAGGGATCGAAACCAACCAGAAATTTGAAAGAGAAGGAAAATAGTTGTCAGGGGAAAGAGAAACCTCGTCTGCAACCATTTTCTTCCTTTGTCTTCTTAATTATTCTGAAATTGAAAATTTTTTTATTAACTAACTAAAAAGTTTCCACAACATTAGTATTTATTAATATTTTAATGTTCATTGAATATGTGTAATAAATTTTTTTTGCTAATAGGTTTTGTACTAAATCCTGTTGCTTGACATATCTGTCCATGGTACCGTTGAGCAAGTAAGAAATTAGGTTTTTTTTATATTTTTCACAAAAGAAATTGCCTACTATTTTGAATCTTTGATATATTATTCTTTATTTTGGCCAAATATTTTTAGATGATTAGAATAATCTTTACAGCCACCATTGCATGAACTTTCATTTGGATATATTTGTTTAGCATTTCAGATCACTTAAAAAAAAAATTTTAACAGTTCAGTGATGGTTTAGGTGATTTGGACAGTGAATAGTTGATACAGGGATTGAACCCAACCAGAAATTTGCAAAAGAAAAGGAAAAGAGTTGTCAGGGAAAAGAGAAACCTTGTCTTCAACAATTTTCTTCCTTGCTCTTCTTCTTAATTATTTTGAGGCGAAACATTACTGTGCCTTTTCTAAGGTACGCTGGAATCCGTTGTCTCCCTTTACCTTTCTATCTACATACACCAATTTATTTTTTTCTTTCCTGACAAAAATTTCGAGCTTTTGTGAAGTTTTCCTAGCCAGACCTGCTGTGTGTTAGGTTTTTGTTTAACATGAAAAGTTTATAATAGTTCAGCTGAAAAAATTGTATTCATTTCTATGCCAAATTATATGATGGGCCTCGTAGCATATTTTGTAGCCTGAGAGATCCAAGCATAGTGCATTAATGGCTTTCTTTAATTTCTCAAGCCTTTCATGTTTTTGGAGTTGAAAGTCCTTGGTAATTGCATATTTTGAAGTGATTTTATACTTTGATATGTATTTTATCTTGTTTATATGTGAAAAAGAAACATGTTTGTGAGGCCATAGACGGCCAGGGTAGAAAGGGAATGGGGCTGGCAAATAGAAAATTCATTTCGTTAATGTGCTGAAGTTACTATTCATTCTCGTGATAGGAACGAAGTCTGTTTTGTCATCTTCACACAAGAAGTAGCTAACATTGCATTATTTCGTAGGATGCAAAACTGTAAAATTCCTTCCCTTATTTCATGTTGGCGCAGCTCCATAATGGACACGTGTTGGATGAGGCATAATAAAGGTGATGGTTTTATTTTTTTTCCAGTATCATGTCCACTTTTGGGTCCATTAATTGGAGTCCAATATCATACTTGTTCTCCTTCTCCTGTGCCTTCAGAGGATGTTGTTTGTCCCCGTACCTCCATCAATATTACTTGCCATAAGCAAAAGTCAAAAAATTTGTTCGAAGTTCCATATCTTTCTTTAGAAGAAAATGATTCTATAAATAATATCCTTAGTGTCATTCCAAAATTCCATACTGGGGCAAATGAGAACAAAGTTCTTCAGTCACTCTTAAAGAATGAAGTTTGTTGTAGAATCCGTCCTTCAAAACGTCTCGTTAGTGACTTGCTTAAGAGATTTGAAGATGATTGGAAGTCTGCTTTAGGCTTCTTCAGATGGGCTGCTTTGCAGCCTGGATATGATCATAGTGCAGAAGCATATGATAAGATGGTTAATATTTTAGGAAAGATGAAGCAAATTGAGACGATGTGGAAATTGGTTGAAGAGATGCATGAAAATGGCCTTATAACGCTTAACACAGTTGCTAAAGTCATGAGAAGGCTTGCTGGGGCAGGGAGATGGGAAGAAGCAATTAAAACATTCGATGAGTTGGAGCTCTTAGGTGTAAAGAAAGATGTGGAGTCTATGAATATATTGCTTGATACCCTTTGTAAAGAAAACAAAGTTGAGCGGGCACGTGAAGTTTTTGTAGAACTCAAGGTCCACATCCCTCCAAATGCTCACACCTTCACTATTTTCATCCATGGGTGGTGCAAAGTCAGAAGAATTGATGAGGCACAGTGGACTTTCCTTGAGATGAAAGGTCATGGCTTTCGACCTTGTGTTATTGCCTATTCAACTATCATACAAGCTTATTGTGAGCAATTTAATTTTCGTAAAGTTTATGATTTATTGGATGAGATGCAATTGGAGGGCTGTCCTCCAAATGTGGTGACCTATACTTCTATAATGCATTCACTCGCAAAATCAGAAGAAATAGAAGAAGCCTTGCAAATTTTTGAGAGGATGAAGACAGTTAGATGTAGACCAGACACATATTTTTATAATTCTCTGATCCACATCCTTGGGAAAGCAGGACAAGTGAACAAGGCTGTACACATATTTGAAGAGGAGATGTGCAATAATGGCGTCTCTCCTAATGTATCGACCTACAATACTTTAATTGCTATATTTTGCTACCATTCCCAAGTGGAAAGTGCTTTTGAAGTTTTGAAGAAGATGGAAAGTTCAGTGTCTTGTAAACCTGATCTTTTGACATACCATCCTTTACTTAAATTGTGCTTGAGAACCAGACAAGCAAAAGACAACTTGAGGAAACTTTTGGATAACATGGTAAACAAGCACCACATTTGTCTTGACCGTGGAACTTACGCACTCCTAATTCATGGGCTTTGTCATATTGGTGAATGTGAGTGGGCTTACTTTTTATTTTGTGAGATGATAAGTAAGGATATAACACCTAGGTATAAAACGTGCAAGTTACTTCTGGAAGAAGTTGAGCAGAAGAACATGTATGACGCTGTCGAACATATTAGAGCTTATGTAAAGCTGATGAAGAACAGAATTGGTTGAACTTAAAGAGCAGAGTACTTATCCATACTCTTTTGGATGTTTCTCTTTAACCTTCTTGTTCGACTCCTTTGTTGTAAAATGCTATAAATGTGTTCCCTATTGTCTGTGGATATATAATGGAACAATGTGAAGCTGCAGAGTTTGTACAAATAGTGGCAAACGTTCATTTGTTCCCCGAATGGCATCTATTACTTCACGGTACCTTTAAATCCTCAAACAAAAATTTTTCATAAAATGAATGATTGTAGTGACTCTGGGTTTTTTAATTAACACTTAAGATGTGTCCAAGCATGTTAAAACAACGATTTTTTTGTTTTAGGTTTGTACTGCCTTTTTAAGATTTCTCCCATGGCTTGTGTGTTTTGTTGCTGTTGTTTGGCTCGGCTCACTGGAGGAAGGAATTGTTGTTTGGTGAAGATGTTTTATTCTATATTTGTTGTACTACTATGTATAAGGGTTTCTGTTTTGGAAAAAAGGGGTCTTATCATTGTTGTTTCTTAAGGATTTACATCAGAAATTTGTGATTGAGGAAGGTAGAGAGTCGAGTTTAACCATTTGAATGTTGTATCTCTATCTGATGATTCATGGAAAGGACAACCCAAGTGAAGTTTTTTGTTTATTTGTTTGTTTTTAAGAAAGTGTAATATGGTAAAATCACATGTTATCCATTTACGCGTGGAACAATAATCTAGCTGACTCCAAGTCAAGCCCCATCTTCTCTTGTACCGACACTCCCCATGGCACCCATGTTTGGGGCATCTGCCAGTACAAGCAGTCCAGATAGTTGTGGCTTTCAGTATTATTATTCTTTTCTGTTTCTTATTCCCTGCATGTTGATAACTTCTGTCATCTTGTTATATTTTCTACTAATAAAGGATAAATAATCGGCTTGTGTGCAACCAAAAAAGAAGGTAGGCCATGCAACCAAAAAGGGAGGTAGGAACAAACACGGTTTGTGATTGGAATTTTTCCTTGTTTGAAACTAGTGCGTCAGGTTGTCTCTGTAGGTCAAATAATTATTCTTAAATGGTTGACATATACACTTGATGTAGTTGTACTTTGAACTGTGTGATAATGTTCTTAGTTAAACTATATTGGAAGTCAGTTTTAATGGTTTAAGAAAGTTGTGGTTATTTTTTAATTGATCCTTGGCTTCATCCATTGTTTTCATTTGGGAAGAGTTCATACTGATTTTAGCTTTGACACAAAGTGAAATAGCACACCAATTTTTAGATTTTGTTGGGTTAATTTTTCGAAACAAGAAACAAGCATAAGCTTTCAGAATGATTGCAATGATTTAGTATAAAAAGATTAGTAACAATGGTTTAGTATAAAAAGATTGCTCTTTACTCAATGTATTACTAAAGTAGCAATTGTGCTTCAGAAATGACAATAAGCTGCTTTAGAGCAATCAGACATATTGTTGTCCCTAAGGAGGTTGCTGGGGTTAGAGGATATGCAGCAGCAGGAGGTAAAGCTAAAAAGGGTGCCAAGGGAGGTGCTGCAGCTGATGCTCCAAAGGCTTCTACACTCAGCAAGGAGATCAAATCCACAACAGTTGTTGGTGCCAATATTCTGAAAGATGGTACTGATCCAAAAGTTCTCCCAGACTCTGAGTATCCTGATTGGTTATGGCACCTGCTTCATAAGCGCCCTGCCTTGAGTGAACTGAGGAGGAAGGATTTAGAGACTCTTCCTTACGAGGACCTCAGACGCTTTGTGAAGCTAGATAATCGTGCACGGATCAAAGAAAACAATGCAGTCAAGGCCAAGAATTGATCATAGATGAATAGAGTTCCCTTCAGTTGTTGGTGCACCTATGCATCTAATTGTTCCGTCTGACCGATGACTGGTAAATGGTGCTCTGAAGAACTTCTGTGCACCCATTGAAGAACTTCTGTGCACCCATGGAAGAACTTTTTTATCCATAAGGCAACGCATTTAAATTGGTTTTGTTGATCTGAGCTCGAGTATCTATGCTGTTTGTTTTGTTTTATTGCATTCAGTTGTTTTCAGCTGCAATTCAGTTTGTGCCACAGTTTTGCAAAGCCTTAGAATCAACGGGTGTTCTACAATCTGCTGGCCTTGAGTTAAGCTACTCATTATTCACTCTTGATGAGGCAATTGTACATGCTCAGTTCTTCCATGCACGAGCGATTCCCAGGGTATCAAAATAGTATGCTGGATTTTGTAACACTTAACCAATTACTGCAAGCAAAAGCGAACCGTCTTTTATTCCCATGTCTGATTTAAGATGTTGGCGATTAACTGAATTGATACCAGAAATCTAAAGTGGGTGTGGGCCCAGTTAACATTTCAATGAGTTAAATATTTTTTGGGTCCTGGTCTTAATCTTGATGAAAGCTTGAAAAACTTTAATACATGGTGTGATTATAAGATTTTGTCTCAGCGTTTTGGGCATAGAAGTAGCGTATGGCAAAGGAATCACCAAACAAATTAGTCGAAAGTTTGCAGGGGGGGTCTGCATATGTGGTAGAAGCCTGACATGAGGTAAGATGTTGTGAGTTAAGCCTGACATGAGGTAAGATGTTGTGAGTTAAACTATGCTGTAAACTCTTACTTGCTATTGGTCACAGACCTCATTTCCCATCATAAAAGCATCTATTGCTCATATACTATCCTGGTTCGTCTATATTCTACTTGTAGAGCTCTGACAAATAGTCCTATCTTTGGTTTTAACAATGTGTCTATTAATTCGCTATTAACAAGGTTTATAGGTTAAGAAACCAAAGTTTAGAGTCACTAGATTACAACGAATCGAAGACTATACATAATGTAACTGCAGTTTTTCTTCTTAAAAGCTTTTGTAACAAGAAGGTAGAGCCTTCCCAGTTGAGAGAATCCGTTCCAGCTTGTCTCAGAAGTAGGATCTAATGGCTACGGATCAAGAGATCGAGGAGCAACCCGTCGATTCCCTCTCCTCCATAGGAACCAACCTCCACGTGAAAGACTTCGTCTGGTGTCCGGAGGAGTGGCCGAACGTGACCCACGACGCATTTGATCACGAGTCGTCGGCCACGGATGAAATTCCGGTCATCAGCCTCGCGGCCGTCAACGAGGTCCGGCAATTAGAGGCCGAGTACTACGACCGTGAGTGCAGGAAAATGGTCGAAGCGAGCGCGGATTGGGGGTTCTTCACACTAATCGACCACGGCGTCTCTTCGGCGATCGTGGCGAATTTCAAAGAGAGATGCGAAGAGTTCTTCGACCTGGGCATGGAGGAAAAAAATAAAGGGGCGAGATCAGGGTCCCTGCCCTTGGGCTACAGCGCGAGTAATCTCGATTACGGGCGCAACCTTCCCTGGGCGGAGATCGTGCAGCTGCTCCACTCGCCACAACAAGTACTTGGCTTCGCAAAGAAAGTTTATGGCGACCAGGATAATATTCAATGCTTGAGGATGTCGAATGCGGTTATCGAATACATGGACGCGCTGCACCGACTGGGGATGCGAGTACTGGAAATGCTGGCTCGGGGATTGGGTTTGTGCGATGATTTTTTCGCGAACAACTTCAAAGACGTGAAGGAACAGACGATGCTGAGAGTGAACAGATATCCTCCGTGTCCTCTGCCGGACAAGTGTCTGGGACTTGGAAGCCACTCCGATCCTCACACGTTAACGATTCTGCTGCAGGACGACGTCGGCGGCTTGCAGGTCCGGAAGAACGACGGGCAGTGGGTCGGAATCCGGCCAGTTCCGGGATCCTTCGTCGTTAACGTCGGAGACACGCTTGAAGTAAGAATTCTCCACTCTTCTCCTCCTATGGCATGGTTAGTATAAAAGATTAGCCCTTACTCGTCCTACAAACAAATACGAGTTGAAATTAAAAGTCCTGATTTATTAATCGGAAACAGAACTTATAAGTGATTTTGGTTAGATCTAGCTAGACACTTGGTTCACATGATAGAACTAGTCTAAAAATTTGAGTTTCGTTAATTAGCCCCTGAAATTAGAGAACTAGCTAGAGAGGCCCATCTCTTCATAAAAATGGCTCGACACTTGAAAATTATATATACATATGTGTTAGTAAATTATATGTAATATAAACAAAAAAAAATCTTCGAACTTGTAAAATGCAAAGGGGTTAGATTTGTTGTTAGAAAATATATATATATATATGTATATATATAGTCTACCCTCGATATTAATGAATAGTAGATCTTGGATATTACTTGAGAATAAGTTTAAATCTAATGATGGATAAAAACATGTACCCTACTTGACATAATATTAGGAAAACTGAAGCATTTAAACCCACACGGTCCACCCTGTGAAAACCCCGGGGAGGGGAGGCTGGGATTGGCTGGCGCCGCCTGCTCGCTGCCGTCATCAAGACCGGAAACCCCATTTGACGATAGATGAATTGGAGGTCTAAGTTAGAATTTAGGAGCTGTTCACCACGTCTAAGACTAGACTGACCTATATTGATTTAATAACCACATCATTTGATTATAATTTATAAGCATATTCTGATGTCATATTATGTGATTTTATGAATCAATTATACGAATATTAAAAACTCTATTTGTTATATTATATGTTTATGATTTAAATAATATCATTTATTTTAAACTGAATCATATAAATTATATAATAATATTTCTTTAGTCATTTAGACTATAATATACTGAATTTCTGAGTTTATATGATTAAATTTATTTTAAATTTATAGAATACTTAGGTTATTTTAAGGTTTCTTTGATTTCTTTTTTCCGGCCAAGCTAAGTTTGGCTTTTCTCTGCTGCTGATTTATTTGGGCTTAGGCTTGCCGATTAGGCAAGTCGGCCTGCGTCGCCTGATTCGGCTCGGATTTTTGAGACCCTGAGTTGGGTCTAAAAGTCCAGCTAAGACATCAGGTTGAGGCCACTTGAGGTATATGCCGCCTATGTCGATACGAAACTGGAAGAACTTGGGTTGGGTCTTGATTATCGAATGGAAAACCCTGGTGGTTCCATTCTGTCTATTCCTAACTTAAACTCTCAAATACTGAAAGAAGTCTTCACATAAAAAAAAATATGTTAGAACAAACATATATAATATTTTGCTGTAGAATTTTGGAAAAATATATATATATTGTTTGTAGAAAAGCTCTCTTACTTCAATTATTAATATGAAACCAATAATTAAGGGGAAGGGAAGCACCCATAAGCGTCCGATGGCTGGGGAAACCCGACACATCACCTCCAATCTTAAAGTGGGAGATTGAATTCCACATAAATGAATAGCATAAACTATTTCTCACACGAAGGCTGATCAAGAGTTTTCATGAGAAAGTATTCTTATTTAAAGTTAATATTGAGAATTTTTCCTAAGCACAATTCCGATGGTTCCACTGGTTTATTTATCTTTCATTTTTTAGTGGTCTCTCTCTCTCTCTCTACCTTCTCTCTCAACCTTTCTGTCTACTTTCTATTTCAACTCACTTCTCTCTTCTCTCTAGTCCTACAACACTCAAATAGTAAATTAAGTTAGGACATAACAAAATACATTAGATTTTTTGTTGTAGAAGTAATTAAGATTGTATTATTTCTAGCTATATCAAAGACAAATTAGGCAAATTTCCCAAGTGTCTTGTCTGGTGAACACCATGAACAAATATAAAGAGACCCAAAACAAACTGCACATGCACTCGGGCCATCATGCCCCAGGCTAGCTACTGACAATTAATATTAAACTAAACCCTAGTTGACATTGAATTTATGAAACCCAACATTAATGATGGAAACCACTCATAAGCATCCAACGACTGGGGAAGACCTACACATCACCTCCAACTTAGATTCATCAAGATCCCCAAAGTGATAAAAAAATTAAAGTAGAAAGCTTCATTAAATTAAATTTCACATAAATGAATGACTTAAACTTTATGTTATATACATGAAGATTGGTTTAGAATTTTCATGAGTACTTGGCTCTCTACTTTCTCTCCACTTTCTCCCCGTTTCTTACCTCCTCTCTCTACGTCCTCTCTACTCCTCTTTGTGCGCTCTCTATGTATCTTCTTTCTATTTTCCGTTCCTACTCTCTCTACTTCTATCCTCTCTGACCCTATACTCTCAGGTAGTAAATGAACTTTCCACATAACAAAATACATTAGAACAGACATATATAGTCTCTCTCTCTCTCTCTCTCTCTCACACACACACACTTCTTTCTAGATCAAAGACAAATTAGAAATTTCTCCACTGGCCTGATATCTCCAGTTATCGTAGCTGGCTGGATTTAATTCTTGCCCTTCACCCAAAACCCCATTTTCGTAAACTCTTGAGTTTCTGTACTGAGCCACTCCTGGGAATCTGCAGCTTAAAAAACACAGCAAATTTTGTCATCATAGTTCATACCACCCCCTGGATCTATAACATGTACCCGGCCCCTACTAACCTACCGTCCACCCTCCCCGGAATCCCATAAGCCCAAATTTACATTTTGAGCAAAATTGTATTACTGTCAGACATCCACTAAATTCCCATCTGGTGATGGAATGAATGCATATTTCCAAGGATACATAAAAGATTGGTGAACACTTCGAACAAAAATAAAGAGACCCTGAACAAACTGCACCAACCCTCTGGCCATCTTGCCCTTGGCTAGCTACTGACATTTAATAAAACTAAGCCATAGTTGACAATGAATTTATGGAACCGAATAATTAAGGGGAACAGCCCATAAGCATCCAATGGCTGGGGCAACCCGACACATCACCTCCATCTTAGGCCCATCGAGATCCCAACAGATGACAAGAAAATCATGAAGTGGGACGGCTCATTCAATTGTATTCCACTTAAATGAATGACCTAAACAAAATGTCATATAAAATTTTTATCTAAATTTAATGTTATTGTGGGCTCAAGAATTAATAAGTCGCAGCATAGAAGCATAGAAGGAAAGAAGAAGAGAAAAAGATAGGGAGAAAAGTTTTGCTCTGGAACTCTAGGATGTCTTGCTCTCTGAATTTCTGGCTTCTGTTTATTGTGTCTTTAAGTATATTCTCAACCGAATAAGGGAGGGCCTGTTTATCAACTTCAATTAGAGTCTCCAGTAGGATCAGATCAAAATAAACTCTAAGCAACCACTCACTGTTACTTTTGTGGTCTTGTACTAGCACTCATGCTTAATTACCTTGGATCGTGCTTAGCGCATCTTTCCTAACAGTTATATGAATTAAGTTTTTTCTTTCTTCCTATATACAAATTGTTGCAATGGTCCTATTGTCATGCGGTGCACAGGCATGGACAAACGGGAGACTGAAAAGCGTCGTCCACAGAGCAGTCGTTAACAGGGAGAAGACACGTTTGTCTGCAGCTTATTTCCTGAGCCCGGCGCCGGACACCCTCATTGAATGCCCGTCAAATCTCGTCTCCGGCGGGGGAGAAGCTCACCGAATTAAGTACGCCGCTTTCACATGGGACGACTTCCGGAAGGAGCTCCTGAAGCAACGAAGGGTGACAGGCAAAACCGCGTTGAATAGATATCTTATCTCTCCTAATTAGTTAATAATTATTGTTTACTTATCTGCAACTGTTTACAGACAAGGGAACGATTTCCATGTTCAATATTGATCTGGGAGGATCTCAAATTTAATGCCCCCACGACCCAAAATTAAATGATGCTTCGTCTGCTAGCTCTCACTCTATTTATACAGATGTATAAGGTGGTCAACAGAAGAACCCAGTTCCCATTAGACAAGAGTACTACTGACAGAAGAAATATTGTTCTGTTCGGAAAGAAAGGTAGAGTGAGGAGTCGAAGACAACAAACTGTCAAACTCCATTAAATTAAATTTCCTGAGCCAGATCATGCTGGAACTTTTTGAGAGACTACCTCATAAAGGGGGATCGGAGATTTAATTAATGTCAACAAGCTATATTAACTTATTACCCCCAACTCATGTTATGAGATCTTCCGTTATCGATCACATTAAAAAAATAAAAAAAGTAATACTAGATGCACCATATTATATGATGTAACCAGTTAATAGGAAAACTTAAAAAATATATATATATTTTTTATTTTATAAAATCTTATATTTTAAAGGATAAACCTTAGACGACTGTGTTTCGGATAGGCTCCGTACTTCATGTACATTAGGTATGTGCATAAATGCCTCGAAGTTTGCATTTTCCAAAAAAAATAAAAATATATCCCTAGGTAACATCGATCTTCACCACTTGCACCAAGTCTAGTTGCAGTTAGTGAAGTGCGTACCCATTCCATTTCATATACAAAAATATTGATTTTCAATAGCTAACTCCATCTGCATGAACATCATCACTTTTAATGCATGCATGCAGTTCATGTCAGAAATCTATAAGACTCAACATGCATGATATATATATCAGCGACAAAATAGACAAAAAGAATTTGTTAAATGAGACCATGGTTGCATGAATTTACTCGGGAACCATAATGGACACCTAGACATCCTCTTGGCCGGGGTCGAACTTCAACTCGGTCGGGATTGGCCCGAGTTGGCGGAGATATATAAGCGCTTTGCGCGCAAAACAGGATCAGTATATATCTCTACGATCTGACCTGGAATATATTCGAACATTAGAGTCAAGCTGACACGAGTCACTCAACGCAACCATGAATAAGATTACCTGACTGATTATAATAAAATAAGACACTTAGTATCTCTTTTAGGAGAGTAGATTGCTCAAACAACATGCAACTCGTGAAATCGGGTTAACACTTTCTCTAAATAACTAGACAGGTTGAAAACCTCCCGGAACTAATAAGCTCAAAATTGCATCATCTAGTTTTTAATGTTGGAGTATTATAAAAAAAGTAACATCCGCTTAATTAATGACTTACTTGCTGCAGTACTATAAACTTTTGCTTCATATGGTACTTTTAACAATTTTCTTTTCCGAAAATGGGAAGCTACTCACAAGCACACACTTATTCCCACTTCAACAATTCTTGATGTTTGATTTACACACATGCCCTAATTAACGCTAGCTAGCTGACTCAATTTATTGTACATGACATTATAAGCAAAAAGTGCAGAAATACACTTTATTACTAATTGACACTTATAACACCCACGTCCAATATTGGTCCAATACTATATATATTACATGTGTCTTTCCATCGTGTTGCCTCTCTTTTAGGGTACCGACAAATAGTACATTAAATATTGATATTAAAAGTTTCCATGTCACTTTTAATGATTATATTATTAACTACTTTTACTTTATTAAGATGTTGAGTCCACTTGGAAAGCAATAGAGTTATAAAGTCGAGATACGTACGCTACAAATGAATGGAAGATCTTGAAGCCTTTTTAGCTAGCATATATAGGGAAAATATTTAAAAGACTATTTCGATTTTTTTTTATATTTAACGGACTCGTTAATTATTATTTTTCATTTCAAAATAGTACCCCACTAAAAACAAAAACATATCTTTTAAGCAGTGTGTTTATACCTTAAACCTGTATTTTCAGGAACCTTACTTTGTGAGGCAAAACACTCAATACATTTGAGTTTTACAGTTGTTCATATCTTTCGGGAATGGTAGGATCTGGGTATTTTTCAAAAAATATAATACGAAAGAAATTCCAGTGAAAAATTTAAAATATTGGGTTAACCGTTAATTAAATAGATATAGGTTTAGTTTTTAGGGGGTTGATAATATTGGAAAGACAAGATGGTCAATAAGTGTTTTAGAAATACCAAAAATGAGAGGAGAGATTTGACATTTTCCCATTGCTATCTCCAAAAGCCTCCATTCACGGCTTTATAACACGTTATAGCATGCAAACCTAACGATTCGATGAGCCTCTTGTCTTTTGTAGCTGAGTCAGATGGGTTCAACAACCCCCTGTCTCATTTGAACTCGACTCGCGATTGAAGGGATACAGAAGTAGTCCTTCGTGAGAATTAGATAAAGAGTAATGCTAACGGTACGTTACTGTAGCGTACCGTTAGCGTACCGTCTGACGTGGATGTCTTATGTGGCATCCACGTCAAAAGCCTCATGGGGAAAAAGAAAACCGGAACTTTAGGTTTCCGGTTTTCCTTTTCGTTTTCCCTGTCCTTCGTCTCTCGCCGTCCCCTCTTGCCGTCCCCTCTCTCGCCGTCCCCTCTCTCGCCGTCCCCTCTCTCGCCGTACCCTCTCTCGCCGTACCCTCTCTCGCCGTACCCTCTCTCGCCGTACCCTCTCTCGCCGTACCCTCTCTCGCCCTACCCTCTCTCGCCCTACCCTCTCTCGCCCTACCCTCTCTCGCCCTACCCTCTCTCGCCCTACCCTCTCTCGCCCTACCCTCTCTCGCCCTACCCTCTCTCGCCCTTCCCTCTCTGGCAGCAGCAAAAAGTCACGGTGCGGCCGAACAGGAGGGTGGCCGCGCCGCCGAGCGGGAGGGTGGTCGCGCCGCCGAGCGGGAGGGTGGCCGCGCCGCCGAGCGGGAGGGTGGCCGCGCCGCCGAGCGGGAGGGTGGCCAAGGTGCCGAGTGGGAGGGTGGCCAAGGCGGCGAGCGGGAGGGTGGCCAAGGCGACGAGCGGGAGGGTGGCCAAGGCGTAGAGCAGGAGGGTGGCCAAGGCGCAGAGCGGGAGGGTGGCCAAGGCGCAGAGCGGAAGGGTGGCCAAGGCGCAGAGCGGGAGGGTGGCCAAGGCGCAGAGCGGGAGGGTGGCCAAGGCGCAGAGCGGGAGGGTGGCCAAGGCGCAGAGCGGGAGGGTGGCCAAGGCGCAGAGCAGGAGGGTGGCGAGCGGGAGGGAGTCCGCGCCGGCGAGCGGGAGGGTGGCCGCGCTGGCAGCTGAGCGGGAGGGAGGCCGCGCCGCCGAGCGAGAGGGAGGCCGAGCCGGCCGCCTCCCTCCCTCTCCAGCTCTGGCCTCCCTCCCGCCCTCCCCTTTCGGCCTCCCTCCCTCTCCCTCCTGCTCCCTCCCACTCCGGCCTCCCTGCGCTCCAGCCTCCCTGCGCTCCGGCCTCCCTCCGCTCCGGTCTCCTCCGCTCTGGCCTCCCTCCGCTCCGGCCTCCTCCGCTCAGGCCTCCTCCGCTCCGGCCTCCTCCTCTCAGGCCTCCTCCGCTCAGGCCTCCTCCGCTCCGGCCTCCTCCTCTCAGGCCTCCTCCGCTCCGGCCTCCTCCGCTCCGGCCTCCTCCGCGGCCTCCCTCTCGCTCAACAGAAAACCGGAAACCGAATGTTCTGGTTTTCTCATTGCCAAAGAAGCATCTGACGTGGATGCCACATAAGACATCCATGTAAGACGCTTACGCAGCTGTACAACTATAGTAACGTACCGTTAGCATTATTCTTAGATAAACCACAAGTCAACTTGGATGAATAATGTTATGCATATAATACTGTTTGCTTACATATGCGTACATATAACCCCTAACATTTCATTTAATAATAACACCTCTATTTCTGCCATTTATTGTACGCCTGGCATTACTCAACTCCGATTCGACCAGGAAACGAGTCCTGTCTAATAGTATACAATAACAATAATGGACTATTTTGCCAATGGTCATCCGGTCGTGCAGTGCACTCAACCGAAGGGTATAAGTGTCATATACAATTTGTTAATCAGCGACTTGCGTCTTTTCGCGAAGTGGGCCCGAGTGACCCGGGCTGACGCAGATATTCGAATCCATCTCGGACCCACCCGGAGATGGTTCGGTCGCCGGCGGTCATCAATGCCTTCAACGACGGACTGGAGTCCCATTCCCCGCGTCAGAACCCACAAAAAGCTGTCACCCTTTCACGTCCAATCTTTCATATATCCATGAAGAAAGTGGGATGATCAGATAGATAATGGGGGGAAGGAAATAAAGAATATTCACTTTTCGAACTGTTTTTCGTACGTACGTATGTTCTTCCAACTTCTGCTTCGATCACTTGCATAAATAGTACAGCTAGCTTCAAAAACTTTTTTTTTTTTTCATTCTTGGACGATGACAGATATAACGATTTTCAGTAGCATTAATGTGGACGCGGAAGAGGAAGTTAAGCTAAAAGTAGTACTTCCTGAGATGAAGTCGGATATTGTGGGGTTAATTTAAGCCGGAAAAGATGGCGAAATTAAAGAAGAACACACACGTACCGCGTCAGTTACAGGTATGTGAGCAGTCGCTCTCTCTCTCTCTCTCTCTACGTACTGTTGGAAAGACGGCTGTATATACCCAGACGCACAACGTTCCAAGGAGATGGTACTCGGAAGTGGCACTGAGGCTTGCCCCCAATAGAGCACCTGGGACGTGGTTGGTCTCCCCCTCCCGGGTGCGCACCTCGTTCTCGACTCGGTTCGACTCGCGTCGTGCGCATGCAGTCCTTGTGAGAAATGCTTTTTTTCCAAGTTTCGGAAAAAGTCCAAGATCCCCGAAAAATGGTGGGATCCTACAAAGTTTTTCAGAAGAGCAGATCGCAGCCACGAAATGCCCTCCTCTGCTCTCCAATTAAAGGTACTAGAGAGGTCAAGGTGTGCCCCTAAAGAGCGAGAGAGAGACCTAGAAGCGTCCTAATTAATTCACGTGGTACTGCATATACTTCTCTCGAGCACTGTGCGAAACGTTAAACTAAATAATCTCGTGGCTGAATTTCGTTTCTACGCTTTCAAAATAGGGCAGGGCGAAGGACCCTTCCCCCCTCTCGCATGTGGGGAGTTCGCGTTCCAAAACAGAAAGTAGATATCAAACCAAACACGGAGGCAAGCATAAAAGTTGTATGAACTCATTCACCGATAATGAAACAGAAAAAAGAGAAAGGACTGATGGGCGCGGTAGCTAGTGAGACGAAGCAATATGTGTGGAAGAGAGAGCGACGTACATGATAAACCTATTGCGAAGAAGAAGTTATGGCAACTTTAAGCGGAAGATGTACTAATGGGAAATTTCACTCTAATCTTAGAACTGATCCAAGTTGTACGTCTTTCATCCCGAAATCTAGCTACTTCCATGTATACGACGAGAACTATTTGAAAGAACTAGCAACAGCAGCCCGGTTTTTAACTAACAGATCTTTTGCAACCACACACGAGACATATTTCGAGTACCCCACTAGTTAGAAACAAGAAAGGGCAGACACCCGAAACAGATTAAACCCAGAAAAGATGGTAGCACCTAGGGCTCCTGGGTGCAGCACTAAGATCTTCGTTCTAAGGGGGTAGTCGAAGCTCGTTGGGAGATCAGAGCAGAGTGCAGGGAGAGAGAAAGAGATGAAAGCAACAGCTAGAGATGATAGTTACAGGCTTTGATCAGCTCCATGAAACGTTAACGGAAGCGAGATGCCGACACGTGTCATCGGAACGTAGATGGGTTTTGTCGATATCGAGAAATTTCAATTGCGGCGAGGCAAGTCAAAGGAAGGAAGATACTTGTTACTCCACAGAAATGACCATGACCACCCTTCTACTACTACTACTACTACTACTATTACTACTGCTCCTGTATGTATATTAAATCCTCCATTAATAATACGGCCGATTTATTTACAAGCACTCCCTATTCTCTCTCTCTCTCTCTCTCTCTCTCTCTCTCTCTCTCTCTCTCTCTCTCTCTCTCTCTCTCTCTCTCTCTCTCTCTCTCTCTCTCTCTCTCTCTCTTTCTCTCTCTTTCTCTCTTCCATACAATATTACACCCTCAGTTTACACCCACTCTTCGATTTCTTCTTCTTTCTTGATTATCACTTTCCTCATAATCAACCGAATCTACCTACTCCCAAAGACACAAGCATCGCTTTCACCGTCCAATCTTTTCCCTCTCTTGGAGACCCCTCCCCCTCTTCTCCTGCTCTAGCTCGTTATAAAAACCCCCACACCAACTTCAATATTGAAGCGCTAAACTGAACAGAATTATCAGTTCTTCAGTAGTCGCTCCGACTTCTCCAGTGAGACTGAAGTAGTACTACGTACGGCTGCATTGCTTCTAGCACTAGTTATTAATTAGCAGAATTAATTATCATGAGACTCGCTATGGGGCGGGCTTCAGTGCCTAATCTGCCTCTCCCCAGGACAGCGCGAGCGCGATACCCGACGTCGTCCCCGGCATGTGCCCCCCGGGTTGCCGTAACTCAGCCGCCGAGTTCGTCGTCGACGCTGGCTCGGAGGTGGACAGAGCTCCAGGGTTTCAACAACTGGGAAGGCCTGCTCGACCCGCTCGACGACGGCCTCCGGGGTGAGATCCTCCGTTACGGCAAGTTCGTGCAGTCGGCCTACGACGCCTTCGAGTTCGACGTCTCGTCTCTCTCCTACGGCACGTGCCGATACCGGAAGCAGGACCTTCTCCGCCGTTCCGGCATGGGCGACTCCGGCTACGTGGCGACCTGCAACCTGCATGCCTCCTCGGGCATCCGGCTGCCACGCTGGGTCGACCGCGCGCCGAGCTGGGTGTCAGCGCAGTCCAGCTGGATAGGGTACGTGGCGGTGTCCGAGGACCCGGCCACGATCGCTCGCCTCGGCCGCCGCGACGTCGTCATCGCCTTCCGGGGCACCGTCACGTGCCTCGAGTGGCTGGAGAACATGCGCGCGATGCTGACTCATGTCCCCGGATGCGCCACGTCGGCGGACGACGACGGTCCCACCAGTAGTAGTAGTACTAGTAGTACCCCGATGGTGGAGAGCGGCTTCTGGAGCCTCTTCACGTCGGGGGGATCGAAGCGGCCGAGCCTGCGCGAGTCGGTGAGGGGCGAGGTGAGGCGACTCATGAGACGCTACAAGGACGAGCCCATCAGCATAACCATCACCGGCCACAGCCTCGGGGCCGCCCTCGCCCTCCTCGCGGCCTACGACATCACCATGAGTTTCCGCCACGAGGCGCTGCCGGTGACGGTCTACTCCTTCGCCGGCCCTCGCGTCGGCAACGAGAGCTTCCGGCGGCACGTGGAAAGGCACGGGAGCAAGGTCCTGAGGATCGTCAACTCCCAGGACGTGGTCACCAAAGTCCCCGGCATCGTCCTCGACCCCGACGATGGCGTGGAGTCGCCGTCGCGGCAAGAAACAAGCGGCCGGGCGGCGAAGAGTAGTACTACTCACGGCCTCCCCATGGAGATACTGAAGAGCCTGCTGGACACGAGGTGGGACTATGCCGACGTCGGGCAGGAGCTCCGGTTGAACACATTGGACTGCCCCGACCTCAGCCGACACGCGCGCAATGTGGCCAAATGCCACGACCTCGACATGTACTTGAACTTGGTGAGCGGCTACACGAGCTCTTCCTGCCCCTTGAAGGCCGAGTTATCTAACCACCTTGTAAGAAGAAAATCTCCCCCCCGAAAGGCCGGCCTCTTCATATGATCGCAGCCGGGATCGACCGGACTCCATCACTTCCCTGTATATTAATTTATGTATTACCCAGTACATACAGCCATTCATTTTTTGAACTTTGAACCTAGTAGAGTTCGAAAACGAGAGAAAGTCTACAATACGAAACAAATTTTTTGATATGATCAAATCCGATGATCTTCTTTCGGCGTTACGTGTTGACAGTATAGCCGTATTGCCGTGTCAAATATTGGTCGTTCAGCTTCTTGAGACAGTACCGAATTAGTTTTTGGAAGAAGAAAAACGATCGAATCGTTTTCAAGAAACAAATTAGGCGGGTTTGATTAATTGATACGTGGCTATGAAGCCTACCAAAACTTGACTTTTTCACCGACTGTGAGTTTGCGGCGGGGAGGCCTTTCGTTCCGGACGTCCACCGGCCTCGCCCTCTGCGTGTTAGTTTACCCGACTTTTTTTAACTCCAAATCTGACCAACATGAGTCCACAAGTAGAGACTTATCTCACATGGATATACCATTTTTTTCACATATAAAACATTAGTTTATTATCAGTACAAGAAAAAATGATTTCCTATTTTTGAGTACTAGTAATTTGTCACGAGTGAAAAACAAATGCTTTTTTACTTTCAATAAATATCAAGTCTATTTTGTGACTTCCACGTATATTTTTATAGGTACTCACGTATTAAACAAGCTAACTATACTTAAACTCTAAATCTTAAACCCTAAACCTATGCACAGTACCTAATGTTTATTCTTTAAAATAAAAAATTTTATAAAATAAAAATATTTTTTTATATTTTTAAAAACTTAAATTAACATATAGGTTGGATAAGTACTGCACGTAAGTACAACCACCAGAATTCAATAAACAATCACTGCCCCGGTCAAGAAAAAGACCCAGAATCACCGAAAATCACAGGACTATACGCTGTCCATGCAACGAAAGTACTTTTCGAATGACTCACTAATGACATAAACGCAACTGTGCGAGGGCATTTTCGTCTTAAGCAGCGCCGATATTTTAAATTTGTGAACCGACGAGGGGTCGGCCGAACTGGTCCCACACACTTGGTCCCCTTCCGGGAAAGGTACACCGGCAGTGGGGCCCGCAACGAAAAGAGACACGTGGAGAAAGGAGGTTCTTCCACAATCATTAGCCTATTTTCTTTCACTTCCACTTTTGTCCTTATAGGTAAGTCCACGTATGACCTTTTAAGGCCCGTCCGTACGGAGCCGATCTCCCGAAATTCCCAACGAGAGATACAAATGATTGGACGCCGACGTTGCCGTTCCGACCTCACTCAGCCCAGCTCGCACTGATGGCACTGACACGACTCGGTAACAGCACGTGTAATGTATCGGAAGTCAAGTCGTCGAATCTTAGGATGTTACAATTCTTATCCTATTCGATAGACCTATAATACCCAGATATATTAACAACTCGTAGAATCGGCAGAAAGGAGGATAAGTCGGCCAGGTATCATTCACACACGGGAACTGCTTGTTGCGCTCCCACGAGCTTGGATTTATGAATGGGTCTTCGCTTTTGGCTTTCATCGTATAGTGGGTTGTTGTTGAGTCCTGATCTAGTGGAGTACTCCTCGCCCCAAGGATTTCCTTGACTGGTCAAGCACCAAAAGTGTTTGATCGAGTCATGTATACAAAAGTGGATCTGTTTACATTAATCAACAATATACATTAATGTCTGATTTCATATTGTGTTGATTTGTTAGAATTGTAAGGAAAGAATATAGTTTTTTTTAATATTTTTAAAATTTTTCTTATTTTAACTATTGTTATAAATATATATATTTATTATGTAGGGAGTTCAAGTAATTGTATCGACCTGAATTTTTATGATATAAGGTTAGGTCAAAGTGTTGGACTTGCCCTTTAAATTGTCTAGGGTCAGTGCCAAATATTTTAACCAGACATCCAATCGATACTAAATCCGGTTTTAGTCGAACCAATTAGACTTGTTAGACCGAGTCTAACTGGATTAGTTTACGATTAGATCAGACCAACCTTTCGGGTTGACTCAGTTTTGAGGCAAAACATGTTATGACCTTAAACCGAACCGGAATAAGATCCAGTTCTGGTTCAACGGGGTCGTGTCTGTAGTGTCCATTCAGGTCCAATGTTAGAAACATTTGTTAGTGCCAACCGAAGGAGACAATTCCATTTAAAGTAACAACAAAAATATCCCCATTTGAACCATTAGGAACTTGAGTCACCAAGGCCGAGTCACTTCCAACCTGGGATCAACCCAATCTGACACGCATGGCCAACAACCTTACATAAAACCAGGTTCTTAATAAACAAGAATTGGATCTCGAATTCAAATTGGAAAAACCTTGTTGTTATTAGGAAGAGATTGGAGAAGAGAGTGAAGAGCTTGGCTTTGGAATGGGGTAACCCATCTCATATTTTGTCGCTCCAAATTTCGTAAAAGAGAGGAAAAATGGAATTAATACATTACATTGATATAGACATGTTCGGCATGACATTTTGAAATAGAGAGATAGATAGTGTACTCTTTGACAGGGTAGGGTCCAAACACCAGAGTGAGCAATTGTATGGAGGTGCTAAACCTGTAGGTTGTCAAAACAGTGAGAGCAACAAGTGGGGACTTTGAAGGAGGTTCGCCTCCAGGGAGTCTGTCCCGCTCACGTACAACTAGACACATGGACTTCTTGGAGCCTCTTAATAGAATGACTCCTGTAGCAGCACCATAAGTCTATACACACTACTAAAAAAGCCCCTTTTACTAGGGTTTTTTTTAATTTAACCGCCGATATAGGTTTTCTCTCTTACCTCTCAATCTCTCTTTGTTTTTTCTCTCTTCATCGCTTTCTCTCTTTGGACCTCTCACTCTGTCTCTGTTCTTTCTCTCTCAGTTGCTTTCTTTCTCTGGACCTCTCTGTCTCTTTCTCAGCTTTCGTTTTTGGATGCTGAAGACCAGAAAAAGGATATCAAGTTATTTATAAATTCACCAAGAGGCTTGGTAACTGCTGGTATGTTGTAGCTTACTCGTTTGTTCCGTTTTCCTGTTTATAATTTTTAGCTTTTTGAAAATTTTTAAGATCAGTCATGCTTATACAAGTTTATAACCCTTTTTTTATTGAAATTCTACATGTACATTATATGTAATTTATTGTTGTGTCTTTTGATATGTAAATTATATGAAAGCAAAGGCTGGAAGTCTTCCTATCCTTTATTCCTTCTATTTTGGTAATTTAATAATGTACGTGAATATATAGTATTTTTAATATTTGTGTTAACAGGGCGATTACAAAAAAAAAATCAAAAAATATTTATTTTTTTTAAATACTATTTATACTGGTGGTTATTTACCGCCGATATATTTAGCAGTATCGACCGGCAGTTGGAAACTGCCGGAAGTTGATTGAAATGCATTCTCCACCGGCAGTTATAGATCGTTAGAATATTGATTGAGATGCATTCTCGATCGGCGGTTATTAACCGCCGGATTTTTCATATTTAACCGGCAGTTTCTTACCACCGGAATATGCTTATTGCACCAACGTTTATTAAACAGGTGAAGTTTTTTCTCTACCGGCGGTTGAAACCGTCGGTGTAAGTTCTACCGACACAGTCATCACCAGCCTTAATGTAACCGCCGGTGTAGTTTTCACAACGGTCTCCACCGGCGGTATTTAACCACCGGTGAAGACTGTTTTTTTAGTAGTGACAGTTTGGATTCTCTTGGAGAAATCCTACGTTGGGATCGGATAATATGCATTAATGGAAGTCTTTTTATGATGGAGCCAGAGTCATTTTAACATGTGCTTATTAAAGAGATATTTATATGAGTGCATGAGATATATATCTACTTTACATGCTTTGTTCACGTGATAAGCATGCAATAAATCTCAGATTCTTTAACTTGGGACCTTGGAAATGATCAGATCTAGATTAGATCGGGTGTCAATCGGATGTGATTTACGTAGCTCGAGTTCCTAGCGGAAACATTAAGTGATCATTTCAAACGTGATCAGGTAGAGCTTCGGCTGACTCTTTTTTCACCCCTATATGAAGGTAGCGCTATCTTTTAAGATAATAAAAAAAAATGTCGGGGTTCATGGCTATTGGCTAGCGTCTCCCGACCCGACCCCAGAAAAGCAAGGATAGGGTGAGATATATTCTATCTCCACGGGTGCCTGGGGGACGGGACGAGTAAAAATTAACCATCCGGTGGGGGGTTTTAATTGGCCTTTTGGGTCAAGATCTAATTTCAACTCCTTAATTTCTTCTCTAGTTTCTAATCACTTATAAAAGGGTCTAAGTGACTAATATTGCATGATGTGTCTTACGTGCTGGCAATAGTTGCACAATATAAGTTAAACATTAATGAAACAAGCGCTGAACATCAATGAAATTAAAGCTCTTTAGTAGTTCATAAGATGTTGATCACTTTCGAGTCATATAATTTCGTGAACAGTCCATGGATGGCGATTTGCTCCCAGCTTCCGCCTTCAAAGTGGAGCTCTCATACGATATTGGTCCCGTGGACGGGATACTGGACCATGCATTTTAATTAGAAGTTAGAACTTTGTTTCAAATGCATGACGTGCTATTTGCTATATTTGCAATCTCATGCAGGGATAGCTTCCAGTACTATATAATATTCATCTTTAAATGAGAATTGAGATATTTTTGTTACGTACGTAAGATTTGACACTCCCAGATTCACTGATCTAGAGATCTACTAAACCGGAGAAATCTCATGCAGATCGTCGAGCAAATCTGCGAGTAGCTAGGCTGGAATGTACGTAAATCACCTTTCCTGCTTGAATTCCACTACTGATCTAGTTGGTAGAAATCTAAGTAGTTAGGTGAAGCTCTACGGAAATCTGGCTTTTTTGGAGAATTTTGACTGGACTAAAGATTTTTTGTATTAATTCGTCGGCCTGTTCCCATTTCTCCAGACCTGGAGCTGCGATCACCAGCAGATCGAACTCCGCCAATCTCTGACCCAGTTAGGCATTGCCTGGCTGTCATCCGGCATGCAAAGCCAAGATATTCCTCCTTCCTTACGATGCAAAAAGGTTTATAGTGGAAGCTAATATACGACGAAGCACAATAATATATCTGGGAGCTGGACCCACCTTACACGACGGCCAAACACGAGGAAATTAATTAAACCCAAATTTTAAAAGATTTTTATCTCGATTCTTATCAGGGGTACGTAGCAACGATGGTACTTAAAATTATATAGCTGCCATATTTACTCGAATCAAGCTTTCGACCGATATTTGTACATACATATATAACAGCGAGGTGTAGGCAGTAGCAGCTACGTACTCCGGCGGCCGCGCGATTAATGTTCTTTACACAATCGCGGTCTGGGTGGATGGAAGTCATGGATCGTTGATTTTGCATTGGTCCTGACGGTTACAGAGAGTACTGTTTGAAGGTTATTGAGAGTACTGTTTGAAGGTTACAGAGAGTACTGTTTGTAGGTTACGGAGAGTACTGTTTGAAGCTTAGGGAGGGTACTGTTTGAAGGTTAGGGAGGGTACTGTTAAACGTCACGGAGGGTACTGTTTGAAGGTTACTGATGCACCAACATGAGATGCCGTGGACATGTTTTTGCACCGCATGCAAGTACGGCGTTGCACCGAGGACCACTTTTGAGTGGAGCGCCACGACCCTAGTGTTTGGAGAGTCGGACTCATTAAAACTATTTACGGAGTGTACTGTTTGAAGGGAACTTTTAGGGGAGGACATGGCCCTCGAAGGTTACAGAGAGTACTGTTTGAAGGGGACTTTTAGGGGGGGACATGGTCCTGGTAGGGGAGAAAGGCACCTTCATCAATACTACTGGTCCCGACGTCCGTGGTTGCAGCTTCGAGAGGTGTGCTTTGTGTTTCACGTTCAGACTCTCGAGGAAGACGAAGTTCAAGTATGGGAATAAATTCTATTTTTGCATATGGGCTGAATGCGACCTTAGTTTGCGTCATCCACGAAGATCAAGTTTAATTTTTTTCCATTTTTATTGTCGTCGTATTTACCAGGAATACGAGGTAGCTATTAGCAACCTACCTTCGTGAGCCTTAACTCGGTGGGTCAACATGGACCATTTATTAATGGGCTGGAAGGTGGTCCAGCCCGGTCAATCAACAAGGCTTGTACGTACTCCTCAAAAATTGTATGACAATAATACCCACCACAATTTATAAACTATCTATTTAGACTGCCAACAAGGACACCACTCATCCTATAAACCCTCCCAGTAGCCGCATATCTAATAAATAGTAGACTACGTTCGGCCTCAAGGAGAATCTCTCATGCGACTCTCACGTTTCACTAAGTCACATTACATAAACTTACGATTTTGAGGTTCTACATCTTTTTACCGCCTCGATTGTTGATTAGTACATTATAACACTGCGTTCTCGATGTACTGCATTTCTTTGTCGATCACTTGCTCTGTCCTTTATGCAATAAAAATCACGAGCAAATTATCTTAGTTGTGTATCTCATATAAGTCAAGAGAAAATATTTATATAACATAGAAGGAAATAAGGGTTGAGTCTTTTAAAAGAGTGAGTAACTCTCTCAAGGTGTTGTAACGTTTTTATTTGTGAAAAACGTTTTTCATTACAAAACGTAATAATAATATAATACGTTTTTAATGAATTTACAAAAACGTTTTCCTGTTTATGATGCATAAATGTTATTAGATTTTAATTCTAAATTAATTAGATTTAAAATCACCATGGTAACGGTTTTGGTATTTTCCTATAAATACCACATCAGGTCCCTAAGTTCAATTACCTGAAAAATTACAGCTTAGAAGAACCAGATATTCAGCTGCAAATTCGAAAATGGAAAAAGGTATTTATACAGTTTTTCATAATTTATATTTTTTATTTCATGTTTCATGTAGATTAGAAACATGTTGATATTAGAAATTCATGAATTATTGTAAGAATTTCTTACATTTGGTATCAGAGCCGAATTTGTGATTTTTTTATGTTTTTCTCGGTATGATTTACATTATTTTTCAATTAATTTCTGATTTTGTTAAATTGGGTATTTTTCGAATTCGACGACCTCGTCGTCAAAATTTGTTTAATCCGGCTAGATTCCATTGAAATCCGGCTACAAGACCTTGGGCGAATTTGTCGCCGAACCTTGGCCAACCAGTTTGTCCCAGTTTTTGCCATGACGATGGACGAAATGTTGGTTATGATGCCGAAAAAGAGGTTGTCTTGTAACACTTCATTTTTTTTTTTGATTGGTTTTTTATCGTTTCTCGACGTTTTTCGGAGACGGGAAGCCTGGAGAATGGTCGCTGGAGTTGACCAACCTTTTCCGTGGTGTTCTCCGGCCATATAGACGGCTAAAATGATGGCGCATAGAAACCCTAATTTCTTTGCATTCAGCGGCTAGAGGTTAGGGATGACCTCGTGGTTCGGTTCGTTTTTCTGTTTTCCTTATCCGAGTCGGTTCATTCAAGAAATTATTAGAACCAAACCATTTTGGGTTGGATAGGCTTGTGCGGGACAGCTTGCACTGGGCTTTAGTGGGCACGGGCTGCCCCATTTAGGTCGAACCTATTTAGTAAGTTGCCCATTTAGAAAAACAGACTCGGGCTGCTATTTTGGCTAACCCAAGGCGCTACTTGAACTAGTGAGAGGAAAATTGGGCCACCATGGGGTGGGCCAGGGTGCCATTTTTCCATAAATTCGTAAAAAAAATTAAAAAATATTCATTTAATATCGAAAAAATCAGGAAAAATAAGAGAAAATTCAGACAAATCGTCTAAAAATCTCAAAAAGATTCAGGTTTTTAATTTCATATTTTTAAATATTTTATTACATAATTGTATAGTTTTGTTGAGTATGTTAAAATTATGGTATGATTTTATATTAAATTTTGATTATACTCATTTTTAGGCATGAAATTTTTGCTACCATATTAATGCATTAGAAATTAGAGTATGATATACATGAATTTTATACTCATTTTAAGCATGAAAGTTTTGTTATAATATTCATATCTTAGAAATTAGAGTATGATTTACATAAATTTGTTTTATTATGTTCATGATCAGCATGAATAGGTTGATTATATCTTTATTTTTGTTAAATGAAAAACATGCTATTCAAGAAAGTGTGTAAATTGCATGATATATAGGTTACTTTTATGCAATTCCTTTTTTCATTTTGAGAATTTTTTATTTAAAAATTTTAACATTTCATTTAAGCTTAGAATTTGTGAGAATTTAACATGTCATTATATAAATATTTGAGCATAATATTTAAGATTGGTGCATGTAGTTTTAGCACATAAAGATTCATAATATGTTCAATAAATAATTTTAGATGAACAATTTAGGTTATGAACTATACACAAACAATTTGTGGTAGACATGAGACGTATGACCCAAGTAAGTTTCACATAGACTGGTTCACACTAGTCTCGCTGGGAACACTACTCTGTCTAAGGAGTTTGGTACTTAATCAGCCTTAGCTGAACCGGATTTTCCTGGGAATATACTTGATTAATACTATCATATTACTGCATAATTGTTCTTAGGTATTTTTTACAGCCTGGAACATAAAAATCTCCCACAATGTCTAGTGATTATATAAATATAATTTTTGTTAAATAGAGAGTAGCCACAGTATCTTTAATTAACTAAAATTATATATTAAGTTAAACTAAATGACTTATACATGAATTGTGATTAATTATACTTTATATGATAAAATTCTTCTCACAGGAAATTTTGTCATATTTATATAATTAATTAGGTAAAAATATCTGACTATTTTCGTAATTTACCCAAAAGGATTATGAATTACAAAATAGTTTGGTAGTTTTATCATTCAACATAGATAATGTACCCTTTAAGTGAATATCTTTCATATAGAAATTTTAGATCTATTTGAGTAAAAATTTAGCCCACAGGCAAATTTTATGACCTTAGATCAAACTTTAGGGCATGTTTCATATTGGTAATACATTTCATTAAGCTTTTACAACCTCATATTCTAACATAAATCTTTTGGACTTTCTTCAGTAACTCAACCTGTTAGTTATTCAGATATTCATCTAGATATTCTTCAAGTTATAGGGCGGATGGACATGGATTATGGTATAAGGAATGATGAACCGCCGGTTGTAACTAATCAAAACACTCTTGCTGAAGTTGCGCTCTATGAGCGATGGGAGAGATCCAATCGGCTTAGTGCAATATTCATTAAGACTAAAATTACAACTAGCCTTCGAGGTTCAGTCGAACAGTATGACAAAGTCCGAGATCTGGTTATAGCCATTGGTGATCAATTCGTCACCTCAGAAAATGCATTAGCAAACAACCTCATAATGAAATTTTCTTCATTGCATCTCCCAAGCGTTAAGGGTGTGCGTGAGCACATTATGAAAATGCGGGATATAGGGGCTCAATTGAAGAAACTTGAGGTAGATATGTTGGAGTCCTTCCTTGTGTGCTTTATTCTGGACACTCTTCCTTCACAGTACGAGCTTTTCCAGATCTCCTATAACACACATAAGGATAAATGGTCTATCAATGAATTAATAACCATATGTGTTCAAGAAGAGGAAAGGCTTGTCATTAAATTAGGTGAAAGTGACATGTTGGTTACAACTCATGGGAAGAACAAGGCTCATAAATTTGACAAACCTCAAGCTAGCACTTCCAAGTCTAATTAGAAGAGGAAAGGTAAAATACCACTTCAAGCTGATATTAAAAAAGACTTAAGTGTTTCTTCTGTAAAAAGAAGGGACATGCTAAGAAGGATTGTGCAAAATTCAAGACATAGCTTGAGAAGAAAGGTAATCTATCCTCATTTGTTTGTTATGAGTCTAATATGGTTAATGTTAATATAAACACCTAGTGGATTGACTTCGGATCTATAATCCACTTTGCAAACTCTTTGCAGGGTATGCAAAACCTAAGGAAGCTAGTGGGAAGTGAGTTGAGTATCTTATCCGGTAATAAGATGGGCTCACATGTGGAGGCTATAGGAACTTGCACTTTAATTTTATGTAGTGGTTATGTTTTGAATTTGGAAATGACCTTTTATGTACCAAGTTTCAGTTTCTCTAGAAACTTGATTTCAGTTTCAAGGTTTATACCTTTTGGATATTGTTTTACCTTTACAGGCACATCTTTCAGTCTTCATTATAATACTGAATGTGTTGGAAATGGTATATTGTCTGAAGGTCTTTTCTGTCTTTCCTTACATTCTGATGCCACTAATATTAAAGAAGACTCCTCTATGTTATGGCACAGGAGATTAGGACATATCTCAATAGATAGAATTAAAAGGTTAGTAAAAGATGGAGTACTAAATACTCTTGATTATACTGATTTCAAGACTTGTGTACACTGCATTAAGGGTAAGTAGACAAACAACTCAATGAAAGGTGCTAACAGGAGTTCAACCTTATCAGAAATCATACATACCGACATATGTAATCCAGATTTAGATATGTCAGGTCAGAAATATTTTATCACCTTTATAGATGATTACTCACGTTATATGAATGTTTATTTGCTTCATAATAAGTTTGAAGTATTGGATGCCTTCAAATCCTTCAAGGTTTACGTTGAGAATCAATGTGAGAAGCAAATAAAAATAGGTAGATCTGATAGAGGTGGTGAATATTACGGTAGATACATAGAGAGTGAACAAGCACTTGGTCCTTTTGCGAGGTTTTTTCAACAGCATCGGATCGTTCCTCAATACACTATGCCTGGTTCTCTAGACCGAACTCTAATAGAATGGTGCGGAGTATGCTTAGCAACTCTAATTTTGCTAAATTCTTGTGGACTGAAGCACTTAAGACAGCTACGTATATATTAAACCGGGTTCCAACCAAGGCTGTCCCAAAGACACTTTTTGAACTTTTTAAAGGTTGGAAACCGAGTTTACAACATATGCGTGTTTGGGAATGTCTGTCTGAAGTGAGAATATATAACCCACAAGAAAAGAAGCTGGATCCCAGGACCATAAGTGTTTTTTTATTGGTTATGCTGAAAGGTCTAAGGGTTACAAATTTTATTGTCCATCTCTTACAACTAGGATTGTGGAATCACGAAATGCTAAGTTTCTTGAGAATGACATGATTAGTGAGAGGGATCAGTTCAGGGAGTTACTTCCCGCTATTGATCATACAACAGTTCAACCTTCCACATTGTCAGATAGATTGGTTCTCATTCATCGTACTCCACAAGTTGAATCGAGTACTGAACAACCAATCACTCAAGTTCTACCTCCTGTTGATCAACTAGTTGAATCACAAGCTCTTCAAGGAGAAAGTGGTCCAACATTAAGACAATCTACTCAAGAACGTCGATCAACTATGTTGTGTATTTACAAGATCCTGAAACGTTTTCACAAGCCATGCGTTGCATACTGCTAAGTTTATGGTATGATGCCATGAATGAAGATATGAATTCCATGAAGTGCAATGAAGTCTGAAACTTTGTAGAGTTGTCTAATGGGGAGAAAGCCATTAGTTGTAAATGGGTCTTCAAGACCAAAAGAGACTCATTGGGCAACATTGAGAGATACAAAGCGAGACTCGTTGCTAAGGGGTTCACTCAAAAAGAAGGAATCGACTACACAGAGACTTTTTCTCCAGTATCTTAGAAAGATTCTCATCGAATTATTTTTGGCATTAGTTGCACATTTTGACCTTGAGTTACAACAAATGGATGTGAAAACTGCATTTCTTAATGGTAATCTTGAGAAGAGGTTTATATGAAACAACCTGAAGGTTTATCTTCTAGTGATGGTGAGAATTTGGTTTGCAAACTTAAGAAATCCATATAAGGTTTGAAACAAGCCTCCCGTCAATTTTATTTGAAATTCCATGGTATAATTTCTTTATTCGGTTTTGTTCAAAATCCCATGGATCAATGTATATTCTAGTAGGTTAGTGGGAGTAAAATTTGTTTTCTTGTTTTATATGTGGATGATATTTTAGTTGCAACCAATGATAAGGGTATGCTACATGAGGTGAAATATTTTCTCTCTCAAAACTTTGATATGAAAGATATGGGTAAAACATCTTATTTCATTGGCATTAAGATCCATAGAGACAGATCTCGTGGTGTCTTAGGATAGTCACAAGAAACCTATATTAACAAAGTTTTGGAGAGATTTCGGATGAAGGAATGTTCACCAAGTATTGCACCCATAGTGAAGGGAGACAAGTTTAGCTTGGATCAATGTCCGAAAAATGAACTTGAGAAAGAATCCATGAAGGATATCCTATATGCTTCTGTTGTTGGAAGTCTTATATATGCTTAGGTCTGCACTAGACCTGACATTGTATATGCTATTGGGATATTAGGAATATATCAGAGTAACCCAGGTATGGACGACTGGAGGGCTGGAAAGAAAGTCATGAGGTACCTTCAAGGAACTAAAGACTTCATGCTTATATATAGACAAAAAAACAATTTGGAAGTGATTGGCCATTCAGACTCCGACTTTGCTGGTTGTGTTGATTCTCGCAAATACATATTCATTATGGCTGGTGGAGTTGTTTCGTGGAGAAAGTGCCAATCAGACTTTGACTGCGACTTCTACTATGGAAGCTGAGTTCGTGTCCTGTTTTGAGGCTACATCACATGGTGTATGACTTAAGAGTTTCATTTTTGGTCTCAAAGTTATGATTCTATTTCTTGGCCATTGAGAATTTTTTGCGACAACTCAACTGTTGTCTTTATAGCTAAGAATAATAAGAGCGGAAGTCAAAGTAAACACATAGCCATTAAGTTCTTGGCCATAAGAGAACATGTTAAAGAAAATAAAGTGGTCATTGAGCACATTAGCACTGAGTTGATAATTGCTGATCCAATGACTAAAGAAATGCCACCATTCAAATTCAAGGATCATGTACAAAGTATGAGACTTGGTTCCACTTTGTAATTTGTGTATACATTCAGTTTATCAAAAAAACTCTTTAGCATTCAGTTATTTCTCATATTCATGTGCACAACTATATTTTGAGAAATATATTTGGACCAAGAATAAACATAGGGTTTATTCATGAATTTTGTTACCACATAAGGAACTTCAGAAGCAAAATACATAGTAATGTATAATAGATATTACTCGTACTTAGAGGACATATCTTTATGATTCGTGTGTTTTATTTCATATTGAAGTTATGAATTATGCATCAAGAGGGAGCATGTAACATTTTTATTTGTGAAAAACATTTTTCATTAATGAAAAACGTTTTACAAAACGTATTAATAATATAATACGTTTTTAATGAATTTATAAAAACGTTTTCCTGTTTATGATGCATAAATGTTATTAGATTTTAATTTTAAATTAATTAGATTTAAAATCACCATGGTAACGGTTTTGGTATTTTCCTATAAATACCACACATGGTCCCTAAGCTAAATTACGTGAAAAATTAGAGCTTAGAAGAACGAGAGATTCTGTTGCAAATTCGAAAATGGAAAAAGATATTTATACATATTTTCATAATTTACATTTTTTATTTCATGTTTCATGTAGATTAGGAACATGTTAATATTAGAAATTTATGAATTATAGAAGGAATTTCTTACAGGTGTCATGTCGGATTTATGAGCCCACTTGCCATGTCATCTTGAAAGTACTTAATCAGTTCCTTCACCACCGTGAGCTTCTTCTCGTCTGCTTCAAATTCAATACCATTGCTTATCTTCTTCCGTTTCAATCTAATTCATTAATTCTCGACCATTATGCTTATTGACACTTGATGTCCTTTTTTGTAGCTTCAATGTCCTCATCCTCTTACGCTTTAACTTCTTTTCTGTTCCTCTTTAAAACGGTTGTATGCCCCCACTTTTTCAATCTTCATACCCAGCACAAAAGAGAGCGCACAAACAAGCGCCTTTGGGTAGAGCGAACAGAGGGAGAACAGAATGCGCGAAAACGCTGGAGAAAAAAGAGTGGAAAAAGCTCGAATTCGCCCCCTCCAAAAAAAGGTCTATTTTAAATTTAGAAGATGTCCCCCAATGGGCAATTTGGGAGAAGTAGAAAGTCCAGCAGCCCGGGCCAGTTAAACGGGCGAGTGTGCGGGTTCAAGCCCAAGCCCATGTCTCTACAAAATAAGAGTTAAATAACGTCACTAAGCCTAAATACATAAAGGATAAATAACACTAGCTGCACCTACGCTGCAGTACTTATCCAACGTACATGACTTAACCAGCCAATAGGAAACTTAAAAAAGTAATAAAATATTTTTTATTTTATAAATTCATAAATTCTAAAGTATTTACCCTAGGCAATTGTGTTTCGGATTGTCTGGTTATGTCATATACGTCAGATAAGTTCTTTGCGTAAGTTCAACTAGCATTTTCCAAAGGATAATGATACGCTTACGGTTGGAAATATGCATGTCGGGTACTGCCGACCACGTGGTCAAGGGTTTAAGGCTTTTAGTCTAGTGTTTAGGGTAAGGAGAATTTAGGATTTAGCGTAATGAGAATTTAGAGTTTAAGGTTTAGGGTTAAGGAGAATTTAGGATTTAGTGTTCAGAATTTAAGTTTTAGAGTTGATGTTTGTTCACGCAGACTATGACATGGATGCCAACTAAAACATCCATGTTAGAGGAAGTACCCAACTTGCGTACTTTGATCGTACCTAAGTATTACTCATACCTAAAACTATATAAACCTTTAGATTGTTTCAGTAATGCTATGCACACCTTGGAGGGTGCACATTTTGTCCACCACCCCTCATGTCGATGCATTTATGGCACCTCGATTTCTGATGTGGGTGGACATTAGAGGGGGAGATGGATGAAATGTGCACCCTCAAGGGTGTGCATAGCATTACTTAGATGGTTTATTCCAATGTTTTGAAAGCACGAAATGGCCATCAAACCAGTGAGGAAACAACGGTTTGGTGAAGCAAGTAGGTGTTACACCAATGGATGAACCGAAGTGTGAATGTAAAGTTGTTCTATATTAATTTTCGATGTTTTTAAACAACTATAGTTGTTGTACTAGGTTGGTTTGTGTGGCACTGGTTCCAATACTTGTATTTAACCAGATGAAAAATTATTATGGTGATGTGGCAACATAGTTGGCATTATAGGTAAGAGAAAATTTAGTGTTTAGGGTTTACCCTTAAGTATTTACCTGGACTGCAAAGTGCATGCCACATCAGGATGTAAATCTTTGCAGTAATATTTTATACAGTAATGCTATAACCACTCTACGAGTGCTTGCCCTCGGCCACATTCTGACGTGGAAGGCTTATGTGGCCATCCACGTCGGAAGCTGACGAAGCATTCGGTCTCCTCCAAAATTCCTCGCTCGCCCGCCGTCCTCTCTCGCCAGCTCTCCTCTCTCGCCCGCCCTCCTCTCTCGCCCGCCCTCCTCCCTCTCTCCCACTGGCGATCTCTCCGACTAATCCCTCCTACCTGCCCTCTCCCTCCCACTCACCCTCTCTCTCGCGCCCACCGTCTCTCTCCCACCCGCCCTCTCTCTCCCGCCTGCCCTCTCTCTCCCGCCCGCCCTTTCTCTCCCGCCCGTCTCATCGTTGTTGGCCAGCACCATTGATTTGAGCCCCGACTCCGCAGTCCCCACGTCCTCCGCCGTGAACTCAGCGAACTCGTGGAACCCCGTGAAGTTCTTCAGGTACGCCACTGTCGGGGTGAGCTCCGGGACGTTGCCCACTGCGTGATCGAGGCAGCGGAGGCCGAAGTCCAGAGGTTCCGGGTCGATGGGTTCAAATCCGGGGAGGAAGGAGGACGAACGGTCGTCGGGGTCCCGGTGACTAACGTAATGGAGGACGACATCGCCGTAGAGGGAGACCTCGGACGTGACGGCTTCACCGTCGGGACCGAGAGGGGTCGGCGACGCTTGTTTGAAAAGCTGTGTCCGCGACCTCGAGTGCGACCGCACGGACGGCGAGGCCGTGAGAGGAGGCGAAGCGCTGGAATTTGGGGAAGGAGAAGGAAGGGATCGAAGTGCCGGAGTTCCGAGTGGCAGTTGAGATTGAAGGCGAGTAAGGAGCGGAGAATAGGAAGCTTCGAGCTTCTTCTTCCCCACGATCTCGGCTCGGCTCGCCGTTTCTTTGTGTGAGAGGGCGGACGGGAGGAGGAGTGAGAGGGCGGACGGGAGGAAGAGGGAGGGAGAGGGAGGGAGAGGGAGGGAGAGGGAGGGAGAGGGAGGGAGAGGGAGGGAGAGGGCGGGTCGGAAGAGGGGCAATGGAGACTGAAGCGGGCCCGTTTTGGATGGTCACATAAGTCATCCACGTAATAATGTGGCCGAGGACCAGTGCTTTGAAAGTGCATATAGCATTACTCTATTGTATAGTACTCTATCTCTACTCTAACCAGATTTGTTGGAAGTTGAACTGAACCACCCAACTGGTTCTAACTGTTTAGTAGAAAAAAAAACCGTTTGGTTTATAATAACAGGAAAAACCTCCACTTCTGGTTCAAAGTAACCCGCTTGTCCGGTTTGAAAAACTTTGATTACGTAAATTGAGGCTAATATAAGGTAATGGGATTTGCCACAGAGAACTTGTTTGCTTGTCGGCCTGCTATAATATTGGTTAACTTAATTGGTCGGTAACCTATCGTAATCTGAAGTCAGAGTGGATGGATCGGAGCTCTAATCTCTCAGTGTGCGCGCTAGCTATTACGTTTTCACCGTCCGCCGTCGACTTGTGGTCGGCAAAATTCTTTTTTCTGCTCATTCCAATCTCAACCATCTTCATTAATTTAATTCATGTCACAAAGAGAAAAATTCCACGTGCTGTATTTTTGCCATCTTTTACTTCGTAAAGTTCCAGATCAGTAAGAAAAATAACGTTGGTAACTAATTAATTAATGATGCTTTTTTGAATAATAATATTATAACATGATCTAAGATGATTCGCACTGAAGAAAGTAAAACATAAGCCATAATTGATGTTCTTGTGTGTCTTTCACCGGCCTAACATGTCTATGATCTAATCTATGACAATTGCCTGAAGGTTTATCGCTCAGGTACAGCACAGAGATAATGTTAGTTAATTTACTAAGACTTAATTAATTCTGAAGTAGGATTTTGTCAACCATGTTATTCACTAGACAACAATTAGTGGACTTTTCAAGATAAATATCGCACGTCCAATCGGTCTTTGGTGACACAAGCTTTAGAATGAGTGGAAGTGTTACCACAGACATAATTTGGTGGGGTTAATAGTAGACTTACTCTTGAGTCACCGACCTTCTCTGCAGCGAGGCCACTAGTATATATCCTACATAGTACCCACTTAAATTTATTTATGCTGAACTTCTAAATTAGTAATCAAAACCATATTGTAATGAGTTAGGTTTTGTCTTCTTCATGTTTATAGAAATTTTGGATTTTCTCTTATATGTATCATGTTAAAATCAGGGTCATTTTGGTTAGAAACATTTAGAAGGATAAAACTAATAAATACGGCCTCAAGTAGCTGTTTTATAATATCCCAAAAATAATTTTAAAATTTTACGGTCAAAACAATTAACACATTTAAACAATATCATATAATTAACTGGTTAAAAGAAGTTTTGATTATAATTTACTCTTTACTTTTTTAGCTATTCTAATAATGTTCTTGGAGATATTTCCTCTTTTTAGAAATCTGCATGTGGGATTTTTAAATATATATATATATATTCTTTTTAAAAATGAAACGCCGTTCTAAATTTTTGGTTAAAGTTTAAAAAATTCTAATGACGATTTTATAACTTTGTTGATTATATTAAAATATATGGACATTTGAAGGAGATTAAAAATGAAACTACATTAGGTACTCTTATTGTAACATTTATCGTTATTGTATCTGAATTCAGAATTCCAGATATCGTCGTTTTCTTCCTGTCCGAGCTCCGCGACTGAATTTCATAAATTCCCCCAATCTTTGAATTGTCGTTGGGGTCTTTAGATTCGTACGCGTAAGACTGTAGGAGACGTTTTAGACCTGGTTTCTCCGCTAAATCAATGCAATAAAATAGTTGCAGTACTTGAGCATTATTTACTCGTTCTTGGTGTGTTAATCAATATTATATTAAATACGGATTCCGAGTTTAACAAGTGATATAATTGAACTATTTTCATCAGGCCTTTTCGCCGCGCTCGGCAACTTTGGAGACGTAGCCGACGAGTGTCCGCCATGAAAGTGACTCAAACAGAGCGGCTAAGCGGAAACGAGAATATAAAAATGAAGGCGTTGTTAGCTTAGGTGGGTCAAGGTGGCAAAATTGAAAAAGATGATCAGGTGCCTTTTTGGCAGTCAAAAATGAGTAACGCTAAGCGTACGTGGACGAGGATGCCACATCAGGCATCCACGTTGGATTCACTGCCGGCGTCTTCGTTAGTTAGTTAGTTACAATTTTAAAGTTAGATGGTGTTTATGATCAGTACTTGAGTACCCTACTTAGTGCACAGTTATTGCAATTATTAGCTTAATTATTTCTCGACGTCGTGCATCTCCATTCAGCAATTTATTTACATTGTTACCCCCGAGTCACACTCAATTGCTATGGCAGAAAACTCCTGATAAGACGTTCGATATTAGAGCTAAATATTTTAGTATTTTCAATTTGTTATCAAGTATGATATTTACATATTGAATTCCCAAATTAGCCAAATTTTTGTTGGTGTTTAAAAGTTTGTTTATTTATTTATAAAGCGGTGATATAAGTATTGTGGCTTTTTACTTTCAAGACTTTACATCCTGATGTGATGTCGATGTTGCAGTCCAGCTAAGAGTTAAATTCTCAGACAAAATCTGCAAGATTTTATTTTCCTAATAAAATATTATCTACCTAAACCCTAGATTTTCTCTTACCTAGTCCACCAACTTTGCAGCCACGTCACAATGTAAAACCTTGAAGTAAAATCAAGAAGTACTGATATCATTTTTCCATTAATTTTGTTATGTAATGTAGTTTTCATATTCGACCAAGCAGGGCTATGGGTCAAACTCAAACCTTGTGTTTTGACATTAATCTCCTCTTAGGAATAAGCCAACCATTTTCTAGATCTCTTAGAAAAAAGTTGTACATCTCAAATTATTGTGTTTTCTTTAGCAATAAATTTCCAATTTAAGATATGAATAAGATTGAGTGGTGATACAAGTATGGCCAAGTATGGCCAAGTATTACTGCTTGTAATTACATCCTGACGTGTCGTGTTTAGGTAAGAGATAAAGTCGGATTTATCTTCTTAAGCCTTAAGCCTAAAAATTATTTGGACTACCAACTAGGCTGCCATGAAGACAACCACATCACGATGTAAAGCATTACAGTAAAATATGCTAGTACTAGTAATATTTTTTGAACAAGATATATACTTCTTTGTACTACACAATAAATATATTATGAGAGGAGGAACACCTCATTTAATATATGAAAACACTACATTTTATTCACAGCAGTGATTCAAGTACTGCGGGTTTTTACTTCCAAGACTTTGTATTCTTATGTGGTGTCCACGTTGCAGCTTAGTAAGAGATAAACTTGGAGATAAAATCTGTGAGGTTTTAATTTTTTAATAAAATATTATCGATCTATTCTATGGGTAAACGCTAAACCTTAGATTTTCTTCTACTTAGACCGCCAACTATGCAACCACGTTAGTATCTAAAACCCTGAAGTAAAATCACGCAAGTACTGATATCATTATTCTTTCATTTATTACAAGTCCTTATCTTTTTAATCAAGAACACCTAATTAAGTTGACCTACCTTCAAATCAGATATTTTTAGCGGAAACTAAGTACTCCAGTCTAGAATTTTAATGTGAGGATGAGGGAGTACTTATGAATTAATTATATGGGCATAAAATTTTACCATTTGTTACCATTTCTAATAAATAATGTTAGTAATCAATTTTTTTTCGCTCAAAGCATAATTAATGAGCTTTTAAAGAGGAATATCCCCTTGCACTATACAGGATTTCCCATGCGAGGTGGTGCTGCAAGGAATTATTATATTAATGCCACACGCTGCCTTATAATCCAAGAAAATCAAACCCATCGAGAGCAGCAGTACTGTGGGAATCCGACCCTCCAACCAGATTTATTCAATTTCTTGGTGTCCAAGTCACAGAAGTGGGTCCACTTTTAATCAATCAAATTGATTAATTTATATCAACCAACAGGAGAGTCCTGGGAGGCACCTCGTCCCCTGTCCCCCAGTAATCAAGTCCCGCGCGCAGTCCCATCAACTAATGAAACACGTATTGGACGCTGGAAACATAGTTATAATGGAAAATTAATTAGTTAACGACCTGGTACACACACTCCAGTCACACCCAAAGATGAGAACCCATGCATCGACAATTTGAAGCTTTCATACTCGTTTGTCATCTTTGTTAATTAGTAACCAAATGGATCCCTTGACTTCATTGTTCAACGTCAGATCAAGAGCTACCTGCTCGATCTGCGTTAATTCTGATAAGCAGATAATTAATGTTATAACGACCCGTTTGAAGGAATAATATTATTAATAGTACTATTCTCTTCAACTTTCGAGTTTCCATGTCGAGTGAAATATTGAAAATCCAAGATGACGACCGCAGTGCGCGCGGAGGCAACCGACCCCGACGAGATGGATTTTGTTGAACGAGAGATTTGAGTTTTCTTCCTGTTTTGACTTTTGATTGTTTTTTCTTTTCTCCCTGCCTCCTTGATTCGTCTCGTACTGATATATCCCAAGCGAACGCTGTCACGTTACCATCTTTTAATCCTTTTTTTTTTTTTTTGGGGTTTCACCAGATTGAAAACGCTTTCTACTAGTCTTATAAGCTCGTACTTCCCTCGAAACTTCCTTTTACTTCTTCGGTCGTCTCAGTTTCGCATCAGAGAACGCCAGAACGAACTCCGAAGAAGAACTAAATCAAACGACAACAAAACGCCGGTTTATTAGGAACCCTACCCAACCAACCGTACGTACGTAACTTATTTTTTCCGTTCAAAACGAGGACCCTTTCTTGGCTATAGCTTGCTTGTGAGGACTGAACAGCACAAAAACAATGGAGCTCACTATTAGCTTTCCGCGATCGCCCATTTTCTTTCTATTTTTCTTCCTCCTTCTCCTTTGAACGAAACACGGCTGCTGCGTTTTCACTAGTTTGACAGAACTGGGATCATATATCGAGCGCATAATTACAAGGGAATATATCTCATTACATACGAGGGAGGATTTGCAGCGTGAATTAATTAAGAGCGGTCGTCGTTGTCAAATGCGTGGTTCCTTGGGGAAGTTGAGTCTCTAAATGAGAATGTCAAGCTCACACCGCCGAGCCGTTCAAATGTCAATACTGTCAATGTGTCAACACGGTGGACCCGAAGCCCGGGGCAGAAACGAATTCTGCCATTTAACCTGTTGAACTTCCTTAAATGCCCCTCTCAATTGCTGAAAATGATAGTTCATAACATATATGTCTACTTAGAATTTTTTCATCTTATTTAAAGGAATGCACTTTTTATAAAAAGTAACAAGTTTTAAACTGGAGGGACTCGCACTTTGGTCTTTAGAGTAGCATTGGAGGACTACAATATTCATGAACAATGTGACAATAACATACTATCAACCACATGAACCGATCGACCATCATACCAGTCTGTCTAGAATTCCACCTAAACATTTCTTTAACAAATGAAGTGAACATTTTCAAATTTGCTATGATTCCACTGAATTGAGTGGTTTGATTTCTATAAGATATTTCTTCTTTTAAGCAACTACCTCACACATATTTTTTGCACCATTGTAACAAAATTGAAAAAAAAAAACATATGTGCATATATGCACATACACAAAAAAGTGCTAATAATTATACTTTTATCTTGTAATATTCTAATATTGGATCAACAATATGTGATAAAAGCATACTATCAACTACAACCGACCATTGTTCCTGTCTAAATTAACCCTTTGAACTTCACCTAGTCACTTGCTTCTACCGAATAATTGAAAATTTCAAGTTTGCTATGATTCTATTGAATGAAAGTGGTTTGATTGTAATAGGGTCTTTTCTTCTTTAAGCTAGTATGAACTACCCCATATATGTGCACCCTTGTCATGACGAAATTGTCAAGTGACACACATACAAAGTGCAAATAAAAAAATCATATCCATTACCTCTTTTGTGAATAACTCCCATAGTTTTTGTGCCAAAAAGCAATTACCTCGTGGACATCGAGATATCTCAAAGATTATAATGATGGGATCCGATAGCAAAAACTTCCACACCCATGAAAAGTGAACCTTAGTGGTGACCCACCTTACTTTCACATTGTGGTACAAGCTTGTGTGGGGGGTTGGGCACTAAGTCCAGTGCTTCCTCCACGACACAATCAGCTCTCACTTCTGCCCACTCGTGGGTACATGAATTTTTTTCTTGTGTAACATGTGTGTATTGGGAAAATGACGGGATCTCGACTCTCTCTCTCTCGCACGGGGGAATCCCTTTTCAGGGAAGAATGATGGAGGGGGCGCTAGTGCCTAGCGCTATCTTTCCCCACTACTACTATGGCGTTCCTCTCTTTTTTTTGTTTTTTTTTTTTAACCTCTTCGTTGAATAATGGATTCGTGGTCCTGATAAATAGAGGGGGGCCTTTTTGTCATTTCAGTTGATACACGGGAAGGTGCCGTCGTTTCGACAGGGGCGTTTGTGGAAGTCCGGGGTGGTGAGTCCGCATCTGAATGTTTCCAGTTTTTTCGCCCTATAAAAGGACCAGAACTCGATTCAAATCCAGCCCTGCGCTTCTGTTTCGGATTTTCCTTATTCTCTTTTGAAGCACCGAGGCCTCTTAATTCTTCTCCTTCGTCTCTTCAGAGAGATATCTTGATTCTCTTTTGAAGCACCGGGGCCTCTTAATTCTTCTCCTTCTGCTCTTCAGAGAGATTTCTTGATCGATTACCGCCGGAGAATGCAGATCGGGTCAATCATCTCCGCACCAACACAGCCGGGTTTTCGCGTTATGCGCACTACTTCCATTTCCCGGGCTTCGCCCCTGAATCCCCTGAGGAAGACGGTGGCGTCGGCCTCCTCCTCCGTGCACACGGCCGAGAAGCCCACCGTGACGGCGCCGAAATTCGACGATTCCATCCGAACCCACCTCGCGAACCTCGAGAAGCTCCTCCAGAAACCGTCGTCGTCGGTGGTGCCCCTCCCCGACGTCCCTCCCGGGATCGAACCGCCACCCGGTCCCAGCCCGTCGTCGGATCATCAGAAGCGAAATTACCGGGGCGTGTTCGACGGGCTGAACCTGAACGGGATCTGGCCGGGGACGAGGAAGGTGGAGGAAATGTCGCCGCGGAACATGAACAGGCTGAAGCGTCTCCTCTCAAAGACGGCGGAGCGATCCCCCCGGAACCACCTCGGCTCCCGGTGGCGCGAGTACCACGGCTGCCGCGACTGGTCCGGACTCCTCGACCCCCTCGACGAGAATCTCCGGCGCGAGGTCGTCCGGTACGGCGAGTTCGTCCAGGGCGCGTACCACACCTTCCACTCCAACCCCGCCACGGCGTCCGGCTCGCCGCCGTCGCCTCGCCAGGTCTCCGTCCCGGACTCGGCGTACCGGGTCACGAGGAGCCTCTACGCCACCTCCTCCGTCGGCCTCCCCACCTGGATCGACGACATCGCCCCCGACCTCGGGTGGATGACCCAGCGGTCGAGCTGGATCGGCTACGTGGCCGTCTGCGACGACGAGAGGGAGATCGCGCGGATGGGAAGGCGCGACATCGTCATCTCCCTCCGAGGAACCGCCACGTGTCTCGAGTGGGCCGAGAACGCCCGGGCCAACCTCGTCGCCCTCCCGGACGAAACCGAAGCCGCCCCCGCCCAGGCCGGCCCGCAACAACCCAAAGTCGAGTGCGGGTTCTGGAGCCTGTACAAGACCCCCGGGGCTCACATCCCGAGCCTGTCGGAGACGGTGGTGGAAGAGGTGAAACGTCTCGCGAAACTGTACGAGGGGGAGGAGCTGAGCGTCACGGTGACCGGACACAGCCTCGGCGCCGCCCTCGCGCTCCTCGTTGCCGACGAGCTCAGTACGGCGACTTCTGCGCCGGTTGCCGTCGTCTCCTTCGGGGGGCCGCGGGTGGGGAACCGGGCGTTCGGAACCCGGGTGTGCGAGAAAGGGGTGAAGGTGCTGAGGGTGGTGAACACACGGGACGTGGTGACGAAGGTGCCCGGAATTGAAGGGTGCGGGTACTACTCGGAGGCGCTGGAGGACACACCGCTTGGGTACGTCCACATCGGCGCCGAGCTCCGAGTGGACAGCAAGACGTCGCCGTTCCTGAAACCCGACGCCGACGTCGCGTGCTGCCACGACCTTGAGGCCTATCTCCACCTCGTCGACGGCTTTTTGGGGTCAGAGTGCCCTTTCAGGGAGAACGCAAAGAGGCCCATATGGAAGCTCCTCCACGAGCAGAAGTCGAACATGAAGAAGCTCTACACCAGCAGCAAGGTGAAAGACTTGACCATAAATTTGGACAACAGGTCACCCGTTAATGCAGTACATCGCACTGCTTTCCATACAACCCCTTGTCTGGCCAGTCCTTAATTAAACCACCACTACTAGTACGTAGTACTCTTCTGTTGATTGGGAAGAAAAAAGAGAAAGAAACTGTAATTTATAATCATCAAAATGTGTATATATACATATGTGTATTATGTGACAGATAATGTAAAAGATCTGTGGTGGGTTTTTGTTCACCAAATGACTAATTAAAGTAGTGAAGCAGTTGTGATTCGCAATTCTCTTTTGCTAATGCTTTGGGCGCTCTTGATCTGTTCTTTCTTTCATTTGTTTATATTCTCCCAATTGGACGAGAAGTTGGAATTAACTAAATCTAGCTTGATCTAGACTTGAACCTGATTAGAATGTTTTAGCAAGTGCAGAAATTCTCTTCTGCCCGCGTTTCTGCATGGGTTTCTATATATATAATTATTATTTGATTTGTAGACGATCTGTTTGACATTTGAAAAGTAAGCTTTAAAAGTGTTCGGTTCTCTTGCAGTGAATTTGGACCATTCTTACTTTTTAACACGCATGTAGGATCAAGTCTAAAATTCTTTGAATTGACTCTATCCAGTACTCATATATATTGTCCCATATAATATTTACTAGTGTACAAACGTAGACGGTTATTAGTTCTACACATTTAGTCAAGGTCGTCCATGTATACCAGGACCATATATATATATATATATCAAACATACACTAGAGTAGAGTTTATATATTATTTAAGATCCCAATATATATGCAGTTCATCCGTATATGTCTGATTTGCAGCTTTATATACGAATGCACGGCTCCTACTGACATCCAATATATTCTTCCTTGGTAGTTTTCCAAAAAGAGGTAATCAGCTTAGAGAATATGTAACTCTTTAGTTTTATAAAGACGCATAGTACAGCTGCCATTAATGACAAGTGAAAAGGTATCAAAGAAGCTTTGGATATATTTTGTAGAGGGTCCGACCAGTGCTTAAAGTTCCATAAATAGTAATGCTAGAATGTCGCCACGTGGTAGTTATCCATCTTAGATAATTAATGACCTTCTAAGTATGTGATACCAAGCGGTAGTTATCTATCTTAGAGCATTAATAGCATGCATCAAGTACTATATATTAAAAGCTTTATTACTTTATATTTTCTCTCACCCTTTTTTTACTTTATCTTTTACTTTATATAGACTATGATTAAATTTGGTATTTTACATACCTTTCTTCTTTCTTTCACAACTGAGAGCTATATAACCACATATATGATATAGTAGTAATATATAACGATTTACAGAAATCTTATATTTAATCATCTGCATTATGATAACTCGAGTTCACCTTACAAGTGAGGGCAATTAAAGGGTCGTTTCCATTCCAATTTCAGATAATCTTTTACTTACGAGTAAACGAACCAAGTGGAATAGGTTATTTGGTTTCCCATCACCGCCACCTTTTATCTTTCGGTTTATTTGATTAATTTTTGAATCATTCCGACGTTTTTTTATTATCACCCGATTTTCCAAGGGGTGATCGAGTAGTAAATGGTAATTAAAGAGAAAATCACATCTTCCGCATCATAAATCGAGTGGTCAAAGAGGAAGTTATTAATAACTTTTGTCTCATGGAGTTATTAGATATCTCCGTAGATAAGAAAGGCATCTCAGATTTATGTTTAAGAGATCGGGTTTCGGGCCGTTTCGGGTTTCGGGATTCGGATACGAAGAGATCTAGGACGAAACGACAGCATCTGAGATGGATTGGGGTGGATGGTGGTAGGTGTTTGGGGATGCAAGCCGAGTGGTGGGGGATTGTCGGAGGAATATTTATGCACAGAGACTTTTGGCAGTTCAGTCTCTGCAATTCACTTTCGATTAAGGTTATAAGCTGATAGTGACTTAATATATTATAACTTCGGATATTTGGATATCTGTTTCATTCACGACAGGTTGAACCCATTTTAACTGGATTTAACCAAAGCAAAACATGTTAATATTATTGTTCTGATATTTTTAAGGTTTTTGTATATATAGTTATATCATCATCATATTTTTTGCAAAAAAATAAATTTTATTTTATTATATAGTTTGTGTTTGAGAATTGAGAGTTAGCAGTCATGTTGTTTTATAAAAAAAATGTTTATGACCCTAGTAATACACGGGGCAGCAAGCTCCACTAACACGAACTCCAGCTAATGACAAGGGCATAAATGCGATCTCTCTTGTTCATAAGTATAGCTGAAAATATTCTACTACCCATCTTAAATATTTTGATTGTTCATAGTTCTAGTTTTGAAAATTTATCTATATATGGCAAATCTTGTATAATAATTTAAGATGCCCATCCCCCTCGTCCATATATGATAGATAAACTTGGGTCTTCGGTATTCACATACAGAGAACTTTTACGCTTCATTCATGTCCTACGGGTTGTTATTTTCTTTTTGGTGTTTACTGACACAGAAGAATCAAATACATACGGAGGGATATTTCCTAGAAAGGAAACTTACCCGCAAGTACAATCTCATTATATTTAATTTCAGATTTATAATCTCTTATTTGTAGTTCCACATAATTATATGTTAATTTGAAGGTGATGTGTAATGTTAGATGGAACTTGGAAGGTTGTGCGTAACCTGAAAGCTATCTCCACGTTTTGCAGACTGCAATCCAGGCTGTTGAACTTTGAACGAAAATTGCTTTAAAGATTAGGAAAAAAATTTTGAACAGAAAACATGAATGGTGTCTAATGATGGAGGATTTACTGATATTTGAACATCCGAGAATAGAAGGTATTAGTTTCTTACGGAGCCGGATTTCCTGGGCTTAAATAAAACTTATGATCTGAAACAGAAAGTCGGCCTCCTTACAGGCCACCATACTAACAGCAAATCCATTTCTTTAGTTGGATTTCCGAATCTAGTCCTGGAGGGCATTTCTGTGACAACGTTTCGACTTCTCAACAGAAAAAAGCTCAATATGGGATATTTATGGCCAATCCCGGGGACTGCTTTCGGTATTTATGTAGGCCGAGGGCGAGCTCTGACCTCCCGTGTCGCCGAAGCTTTGGTTTCGTCTTCCGTCTGGGTGATTTCAGAAGAGAGAGAGAGAGAGAGAGAGAGAGAGAGAGAGAGAGAGAGAGAGAGAGAGAGAGAGAGAGAGAGAGAGAGAGAGAGAGAGAGAGAGAGGGGGGGGTGGTAGATGGGTGATATTGGATTGGTGGGGTTGTCTTCGATGGGGAAGGACATGAGCAGAAAATGCTCCCACTGTGGGAACAATGGGCACAATTCGAGGACATGCAACGAAAAGGGTTTGAAGCTCTTTGGTGTGAGGATTTTAGGAGATGGAGAGGAGGTGATGAGGAAGAGTAAGAGTCTGGGGAATCTGGTTGCATATGTGGCTGCCGATAATGGAGCTCGGGATAATGGGTATTTATCTGATGGCCCCGTTCACTCCTCGAGAAGAAGCGCGCATGAGCGGAAAAAGGTAATCCATTGTTTGCTTTGTATTGGCACAATGGTCTATCATCCATCCCGTGCCAGCAGTTTTTTTTTTTCTTTTTTTCTTTTCTTATGGGGTGTCGGTAAATCATTGCTGTTTTGCTTTTGAAATTAATTCTGTATATTGGATTCTTCTTCCTATTGATAAAAAAAATAAAGAAGATTGGATTTCCTGGAATATTCAGTCGTTCAAGTTTTAGTTATTTTGTTCATATGGTCCACCTTTACGGTGTATATAGAGCTCCTGTAAGGCCATGCGTTTTCTTTGTTGTCAAATTTGAAACTGTACTTCTTGCCATGCTTCTTCTTCACAGGTCTGATTAAATATTTGGATCCTATTTTCTTCTTTTTTGTGAGAAAGATTTAAATTTTCTCTTGAGTGCCGCAAGTAGCCTACCGGTCCAGCTTTTCAATCTTCTTTTGATTGCTTCCCGGGTTATTTTGAATGCCTGTGATGTGAGTGATTTACGATGGCTTGGTGAGTTCTAGATATTGAACATCCCCGTGTCGCCGAAGCTTTGGTTTCGTCTTCCGTCTGGGTGATTTCAGAAGAGAGAGAGAGAGAGAGAGAGAGAGAGAGAGAGGGAGAGAGAGAGAGAGAGAGAGAGAGAGAGAGAGAGAGAGAGAGAGAGAGAGAGAGAGAGAGAGAGAGAGAGAGAGAGAGAGAGAGAGAGAGAGAGAGAGAGAGAGAGAGAGAGAGAGAGAGAGAGAGAGAGAGAGAGAGAGAGAGAGAGAGAGAGAGAGAGAGAGAGAGAGAGAGAGAGAGAGAGAGAGAGAGAGAGAGAGAGAGAGCGGGGGTAGATGGGTGATATTGGATTGGTGGGGTTGTCTTCGATGGGGAAGGACATGAGCAGAAAATGCTCCCACTGTGGGAACAATGGGCACAATTCGAGGACATGCAACGAAAAGGGTTTGAAGCTCTTTGGTGTGAGGATTTTAGGAGATGGAGAGGAGGTGATGAGGAAGAGTAAGAGTCTGGGGAATCTGGTTGCATATGTGGCTGCCGATAATGGAGCTCGGGATAATGGGTATTTATCTGATGGCCCCGTTCACTCCTCGAGAAGAAGCGCGCATGAGCGGAAAAAAGGTAATCCATTGTTTGCTTTGTATTGGCACAATGGTCTATCATCCATCCCGTGCCAGCAGTTTTTTTTTCTTTTCTTTTCTTTTCTTTTCTTATGGGGTGTCGGTAAATCATTGCTGTTTTGCTTTTGAAATTAATTCTGTATATTGGATTCTTCTTCCTATTGATAAAAAAATAAAGAAGATTGGATTTCCTGGAATATTCAGTCGTTCAAGTTTTAGTTATTTTGTTCATATGGTCCACCTTTACGGTGTATATAGAGCTCCTGTAAGGCCATGCGTTTTCTTTGTTGTCAAATTTGAAACTGTACTTCTTGCCATGCTTCTTCTTCACAGGTCTGATTAAATATTTGGATCCTATTTTCTTCTTTTTTGTGAGAAAGATTTAAATTTTCTCTTGAGTGCCGCAAGTAGCCTACCGGTCCAGCTTTTCAATCTTCTTTTGATTGCTTCCGGGGTATTTTGAATGCCTGTGATGTGAGTGATTTACGATGGCTTGGTGAGTTCTAGATATTGAACATCATATAGCATAGTCTTAATTTACGATGGCTTGGTGAGTTCTAGATATTGAACATCATAGTCATATTTTAAAATCTTGTTCATGTTTGCTCCCTATATTAAGAATTTTATCCTTGTGTGAATGCTTCTTTTGTTTTCATACTCCTATTTTTCTGTCAGTTAAAAAAATGTCGGTGGGAAACAAATTTCTGAGGATTTGTATAAAAATAGATTTATACAAAATGTTATCCAAACTAGCTGATGAGGCGCCCCTGCATTATGATGTTGATTCTAGACATCCTGATGGCTTATTAATTTTGCACTCTATGGGTCTTGTGTATTTCTCAAAAAGATTGGATAAATTTAAGTGAAAACTAATTAGGCTTTTGCCAAGAAACTTCTCGAATAAATTATTTAAAGTGGTATAGGCATCATCGAAAAGTAAATCACTGTATTTCTGATTAGTGGGGATCTGTGGATACAAACCATTTAGAAATAGAGGGAAATACTCTCTCTTATGCTTTGCGATTATTCTGCATGAATAGTAGACAGGATGTGGTATATCAGTGCAGTTTTTATTGAGGATAGTGCTATTGGTACTAATTTGTCATCTCTTACACTTTATGATGTTGTATTTCCTGTTGTTCAATAACTTTTGTTTAGTTTATGAAGCGTTCTCATCAATGTGGTTAGTCTACTTTGTTAGCATTTTTGTTTAATGATTCATGGATGATGACAAAGATAGCAGAGAGAATAGTGAATTTTGTATGACATTTGGTGGTTGAAATTTGAACTCCCTATCATTCTTTAGGGGTGCCATGGACAGAGGAAGAGCATCGTACATTCTTGGCTGGTCTTGAAAAGCTTGGTAAAGGGGATTGGAGAGGAATTTCTAGGAACTTCGTTACAACTAAGACACCAACTCAAGTGGCCAGCCATGCTCAGAAGTATTTCCTAAGGCAAAGTACCCAAAATAAAAAGAAGCGAAGGTCTAGTCTTTTCGACATGGTGATTAGTGACAATGTAAGACTCTTTATCCCTCTCGAATTTCAAAATTTCCTGTTTGCTGATTCAGCATATATTTCCAGGCTTCAACCCCTGAAACCAGTCCAAACCTGGCGAGAATACAGGAAACTCCTGAACAGAGCAGTCTTCACCATCATAAGCAATACATGGTAAGTTTTGATAAAAAGAATAATACAAAATGACACCATTTATTAGTAAAATTTTCAACACTTGGTTGAATGTTTGCTGTGCTTTACAGAAGTGTCATTCAGCTAGAATTGCAGCCCAGACATACCTTAGGACCTCCGAAGCTTTTTCAACTACACTTTTGACAGAACTACTGGTGGCTTTTCCAGCTTCTGTAGCAGTAATTACATGGTACATAACTGACGTTACTAAGTCCTGTTATACTTATCCCCTGTTTGATGTGGAGTTTATTGTGAGTTTATTTCTTTACATTGGTTTGTAATATGATTATGTTGGTGGTTTCTGCCATTCAATTGTCTAAAAGAAATATCCAGAGCCATGTCTTTGACTGCGCCTTGGACATGGGAGCTGCTCCTGAGGACTAGTTGGTGGTAGAGATCATCTAACTATTCAAAGCCATCAGGTCCATAAGAGAACCTGCACTGGAAATTTCCTCCTGCCAAGAGGAATTTTCATGGAGGAGAATTACTACATGTTTACTCATGCTGTCATTCGATGTTTGAACAGGTGGATGTAAACAAGCAGGCAGCTGTGGGACTTTCTCCTGTTTTCCGTGCCCTGACTCTCTTTTCAACTGTTGATTTCCCTCTCAGGCCATCCCTTGTTCTCCAAGATCCAATTCTGAAACCACATATGGACCCAAATTTCTCAAGTTGTCCTTCAACCCACCAACCCAGCCTGATCCACATTACCTGTCTGCAACAAGCTCATGCTCTCCGTCAACAGATTCCAGTGATTTGGAGCTCACCATCGCCCCACCACGGCCACTGAACGCAAACAAGTTATCCCGGGGTACAACTAATTTTCGAGGTGCCATCCAGGTCATCTGATATGTTCGTGTACTAATTCAATTTCTGCTTCTCTGAAATAAGAACGAAAACTCAAGGTAAACAAGATGTAAAAGAAACGAGAGTTGAAAAAAACAAATTTCTGGTGGTTTTGCCTCTTGGCGGAGGCTTCCTCAGAGATGCAGGGTTTTTTGGCTTATTGAGAAATGGTAATACATCGTCAAGCAAATATGCCCATGAATTTGGATAATGAACCACTCTATTACGTCTTTCCATATATATCAGAAATGATTTTTGGTGCTCATGTCGTTTTTTTTTTCATGTCAATTTTCATGAGTAGATTTTGGTGATTGGTATTCTGTGGGTACAAGATGAGATAAGGCCACTGAGATTCAGGATTTGGATAGGGGTCACATATGACTTGAGTATGTGATAGATTGAGAGAAGGAAAGAATAGCTGCTGAGGCCCTTCTGTTTGCCATTCATGAGTTGTCAACTGTATGTGCTAAGAGAATCAAATCAAACCATTAAAAAGAATGATGTGATGGCGTGCATAAATATCATCTTGGGCCATATATTTGAAGATTGGTTGCGTTTGGCTGGATCATTGATTCGGATAAAAAGGAGCCATGTTTCTTGGTTGTTGGTTAGTCTAGACTTTTATGAAGGAAAGAAAACATCAAGCATCCGTACTCTGTAGTCCCCATTACCTTATGCTAACACGGGTACATTAAAGGCGAGCTGGTCTCTGCCTTTGTTCGGAAAGCTGACTCCGTTACTACTCTGAGGCCTTCTCCGGGTCCGGCAAGAAGAAAAAATTGACATATTCAGGTAAGATGGCAAGAAGGTATCCCATGAGATTATGACTCAGAGAAATTTATGATGATAACTGATTCATTATACCGCCAGCTTGGGAAAGTTTCTAGCCAAGCAATGTGGAGCTGTTTAGATGTCTCCATGAACAGCTTGTAATGTTTTTCCTAATTATACTTTACGGTGACATCTAGTGAAGAGGTACTCCTTCCCTTCTTTCTCTGTACATCTTGTCTTTCAGTTCAGAAAATGGGAAGAAGAGTCACTTGACAGCGAGAGGGTACGCCTTCTTCTTCTCTCTTTTGTACATCTTGTCTTTCAGTACTTAAAAGGGTAGGAGAGGTTGTCTAATGACACCAAGGGTTCCTCTTTCGTGCATCTTGTCTTTCAGTACAGAAAGGAGCAGGAAGGGAGTTTATTTTCTTGACTGCAAAGGAGGTTGTTTTGAAAACTGAATCGGTTGGATCACCGGTTGAATATCCGATTCTGGTTTAACCGGTTCAATAAGTTATTAAAAAAATTCATAACATAACCTATAAGCCTATTACATATATTCAAAAAATAAATTTAAATATATAAAAGTCATTAAAAATTTTAAATTATAAAAATTAGTTTTTTATCTTTTAAATTAAATATAATTAAATTATAGAAATAAAATACCATTTCAAAATACAAAATTATTCTAAAAAATTTATTTTCTTGAGAATCCAACTGAATCTTTTTCCACATCTTCACCTATATTAACAATCTTTTTATCCTTATTTTTATCCATAATAGCTGCAAATATAAAAATGACCAATTTAGTTTATTTGTTAGAGTTTTATTTTAACTGGTTTGGGTCAACACTAACTAGTCCGGTTCAACCAGTTTCGGTGGTTTACCGATTCACCGGCCGAACTAGTAAAACCGGCCGGGTCATCCTGTTTTCAACCTCTTGCCAGTTTGAGAGCAAACCGCAAAAAGCACCGGTTCTTGTTGAACCTGATCGAACAGGTTGAGTCGGTCCGATTTTTAAAACATTGACAACAACATAATATAATAAAAAAAGAATGAAAGTGATAAATTAGAAAATAAAATTTGTGAAATTTTATTTTTTTAAATAAAAAATTATTTTCCTATACTATTGGTAAACCATAAACTCTAAATTTTCTCTCACTTGGACCACTAACTATGTTGCTAACTAATGATGTAAGTCACGCAAAATCGCTTTTCAAAATGAAAAGGAGACTTAAAGTCAGCCACGGTTTGTTGGCCCACCTTTCCTCCCTTCTAGTCACTATGTTCAGAATATATATCACTTTTAAATGTTAATATTTAAATAATATTAAGATGAAATATTTAAAAGAATAAAAACACTAAAATTATTTTAAAATTAAAATATTTTAATTTATTCTAATTTGGCAGTATGGTTATCACCACTTATATAATTAAGCAGGTTGATGGGAGAAATTGAACCAAGCTTAGATTAGAAAAAATTCTCAATAAAAGAAGGTTTGAACAGTCCTCAAAACTAATTATGAAGATCAACTTTTTAATTTGTTGAGCATAAAGACATAATTTCATCTTTATTAGAATATGAAGTGTAACCTTATACCACCGGTTCATTTTAAGTCCCACAAGGATTAAGATCATCTTTATTTAAGTGTCAACGTGTTTTAACTTAACACGCAAACTTAAACTCTGATTTTAAAAACCAACCCTTACTGGATCTCTACAACTTTCTCACGCGAAGCTACATTGTGATTTTGACTGCCTCCTTCCAAAAGAGTTTTTTACATAATATTTTTTAAAATAAGAAAAATTGAAAATAAATTGAAAATAAATTAAAAATAATTGATAAAATTAAATAAATATATACTAATTAAATTTTAAATAAAAATGGTTTATTTTATTTTATTTTATTTTTAATGTTTGTAGGTACACTAGTAGAAAAGTGTTATCCGCTGACGGTTGGCCTATTTTGCATCGGTGGAATACCTCTCCACCGACGGTCTCTTTGTCTCGTCGGCGGAACTTCGCAGAATCCCACCCAACCGTTGGCGTAACACCCAAAGCCTTCCGCCGACGCACCTTTGTACGACCCGTCGGGGGAACTCATAATTTCGTCCGCCGACGCACCCTTACAAGCATCGGCGGATAGTAATTTAAGCGCCGACGCACCCAAACCCGTCGGGGGAATACACTTTTACTTCCGCCGACGCACCCAATACGCGTCGGCGGACAAATAAGTTCACGCTGCTCACGCGTCGGCTGAAATTCCTGCGCCGACGCGTACCTACGCGTCGTCGCACGATTTTCCTCTTTTCTCCCTCCCCCGCGCCCTTCTCCCTACCCCGCACCCTTTTCTCCCTCCCCGCGCCCTTCTCCCTACCCCGCACCCTTTTCTCCCTCCCCGCGCCCTTCTCCCTCCCCCGCGCCCTTCTCACTCCCCAGCCTTCTTCTCCCTCCCTCGCCTTCTCCTCCCTCGCGCCTTCTCCCTCCCAGCGCCTTCTTCTCCCTCCCCGCCCTCTCCTCCCAGCCTTCTTCTCCTCCCCGCCCTTCTCCCTCCCCGGCCTGTGCCCGCGCCTTTCTCCCTCCCCCGGCCTGCGCCTGCGCCCTTCTCCCTCCCCCGCGCCCTTCTCTCCGCGCCCCTCTCCCTCCCCAGGCCCCTGGACATGGGATGCACAAGATGAGACACGTGGAATCTACAGAATGGCTTTTGATGGTTGTTGCCCAGATTGCAAATTCCCAGGCGACGACTGCCCCCTATGTTACTGTTCAAAGCATTATGTCCTTTTGCTGGGTTTATATTCTATCTTGAAATTCTTTCATTTAAATTAATATCCATTTAGGTCAATTTTGTTGGTATATTCTAGGATTTGGTTTCCACTAAAGTTCTTTTGACAAGACAATATAGGGTGAAATACCTTAACAAGGTTTTATCTGCAACTTCATTTGATTCAAGAATTGTTGATCTTCCAGCTTGCTGTTTTAAGCAACTTGTTAAAACCAGGGTCTTTGTTTCTTTCTGTTGAAAATATTTGTATCAGAAAATAGTTATTTCTAACGTTTATAAGGCAAACAAGTTGTTTATGATCTTCTGTCTGATCTTTTCATTAATTTTTCCCTGCCATTGTGCCATAACATGCTATCTCTATATGCACCTTGATGGCAATTGCAATCTCTGTATGCACCTTGATTCAAGAACTTTCTAGAGCAGCAATCATATAAACTGTCCCTTACTACTTTTAGTGAATGCATTGACTGCCTGAATACTATGCAGTATGAGGTATGCATACTCATTTGAAATTTAAGACTTTATAAAGTATTAGGTGTTTAGGGTCCTATCTCCTAATTTGATTTGGTCTTTTTGAATTCTTTATGTCGATCAAATAATTCAATGAACAATTAAATTTGGCCAAAGGTGCTACTACTGTATCAATTTCTCTATTACTTGAATGACCCTTGTCAGTATAGCCTAGTTGAAGCTCAAATTAATCATTTCCAGTGGTCCAGCCCAATAGCAATCTCACGTATTATTTGCATATCCTATATTTCTTCTTCTACTTCTTGAACTTTTCTTCCCCTCTTTTTGTGTTGGTTGTCCCCTCAATCTTGTCTTTTGCAGTGCCACGACTCCTTGGAATCTGCTTTCTATGAGTGTTACTATGAAAAGAAGGGAATTGGAATTATAAAGGGGACTGTTGCCGTTGGCTTTAGTAAAGGTCATATCTCTCTATCTCTGTCATCTCTCTCTCTCGTCTCTCTCTCTCATCTCTCTCTCTCTCTCATCTCTCATCTCTCTCTCTCTCTCATCTCTCATCTCTCTCTCTCATCTCTCTCATCTCTCTCTTCTCTCTCATCTCTCTCATCTCCCTCTCTCAGCTCTCTCTCTCAACTTTCTCTCTCTCATCTCTCTCTCTCATCTCTCTCTCTCATCTCTCTCTCTCATCTCTCTCCTCTCTCATCTCTCTCATCTCCCTCTCTCATTTCTCTCCTCGTTCTTGCTCTCTGCTCTCTGCTCTGTTCTCTCTTCTCTTTCACTTCTTTCTCTCTCTCTTCTCTTTCTTCACTTCATCGAAATCTATTTTTTTTGTTTTCAACCATTCCGCCGACGCGTGATGTCCGTCGCCGGAAAAGATTCTGCGGACGAGTCCGTCGTCGGAATAAATTCCGCCGACGCGTGATATCCGTCGTCGGAATCGATTCCGCCGACGCATGAGGTCCGTCGTAAGAAAATTTACTCCGCCGACGGGCACATGCGTCGGGCGAACTTTTCTGTTCGTGCGATGGGTTTTTTGTCCTCTAACAGGTTTTTAGGTCGACAGAGTGGTCCGCCTACGCCATTTCGGGTGGCGCGTGGCTACCTGTCGTCGGATATTCCGACGATGGTTTCTCCTGTTCCGCTGGCGCTTTTTGCCCGTGAGCTAACATTTCTACTAGTGGTAGAAATGGTGGAGAAATGGACGTCGAAGACAAAAATCAAACATGATCGCCACGGTGTACTCAATACCCTTCCTACTGCTTTCATTAATTTCCACATTCTAAAATTTTGAATTATCTCAATCTGTTTCTCCCAACTCAATTCGATCATTATCTCCAAACGAGGGAAGAATATTTAAGGTAGTTCAAGAGGATCGTCATGTGACGAAGATTTTCAGATTTCTTTAAGAACATTGTAGGGGAACTTTGTCTCCTTGTGTGATTGACACTTAAGATGCCACATCAAGATGCAAGTAAAAATCCATATCATTATTCATAATTTGAACACCAGATTATATATTTAAATTAATAAATAAAGAATTAAAATTTGGCCCGACATAGATTATCCATTCCTCAGAAAACTGGCCCACGCAAACACAGCCCATCACCGTGATTCTCTTCTCCCCGGACAGTAATAAAGATTAACGAAGCAAATAGGGAACTTCATTAACTAATGTTTACAATATTTAGACCGGACTCACACATTGAACCAGAATCAACAATTCTAATTTGATAAACTCAAAAATTCTCTCTCATATTCTCTCTCATATTCTCTCTCGTATTCTCTCTCATATTCTCTCTCATATTCTCTCTCATATTCTCTCTCATATCCTCTCTCATATTCTCTCTCATATCCTCTCTCATATTCTCTCTCATATTCTCTCTCATATTCTCTCTCATATTCTCTCTCATATTCTCTCTCATATTCTCTCTCATATTCTCTCTCATATTCTCTCTCATATTCTCTCTCATATCTCTCTCATATTCTCTCTCATATTCTCTCTCATATTCTCTCATATTCTCTCTCATATTCTCTCTCATATTCTCTCTCATATTCTCTCTCATATTCTCTCTCATATTCTCTCTCATATTCTCGCTCTCTCATATTCTCTCGCTCTCTCATATTCTCTCGCTCTCTCCCTCTCCCTCTCTCTCTCTCTTTCTCTCCCTCTCTCATATTCTCTCTCATATTCTCTCTCATATTCTCTCATATTCTCTCTCATATTTCTCTCTCTCTCTCTCTCTCTCTCTCGCTCTCTCTCTCATATTCTCTAGCTCTTCTCTCTCTCATATTCTCTCTCTAACTCATATTCTCTTTCTCTCTCATATTCTCTCTCTCTCTCTCTCATATTCTCTCTCTAATCCTCCTCTCACTCTATCATATCGTCTCTCTAACTCATATCGTCTCTTCTCAATCTCTCATATTGTCTCTCTCTCTCTCTCCCTCATATTCTCTCTCTCTCTCTCTCATATTTTCGCTCACACATTTTCATATCCTCTCTCTCTCTCATATACTCTCTCTCATATACTATCTCTTTCATATACTATCTCTCTCATATACTCTCTCTGTCAAATATTGTCTTTCTTGATCTCTCTCATGTCTCTCACTCTCTAATATCTTCTATCTATCATATCACCTCTCTCTCTCTCTCTCTCTCATATCGCCTCTCATATTCTTTCTATCTCATATCGCCTCTCATATTCTTTCTATCTCATATTGCCTCTCATATTCTCTCTCATATAGTCTCGAATATCGTCTCTCTCTCTCTGGGCATCTCTCTTTGGGCATCTCTCTGTGTTTGGGCATCTCTCTATCGTTGTGCATCTCCCTATCGTTGTGCATCTCTCTATCGTTGTGCATCTCTCTGGGATCTCTCTCTTGGCATCTCTTTCTCTCTGGGTATCTCTCTCTGGGCATCTCTCTCTCTCTCTGGGCATCTCTCTCTCTCTAGGCATCTCTCTCTAGGCATCTCTCTCTGTGGGCATCTCTCTCTCTTTATGGGCATCTCTCTCTTGAATATCATATACTCTCTCGAATATCATATACTCTCTCTTGAATATCGGCTTTCTTGTTCTCTCTGTCTCTCTCTTATTATATCGTGTCTCTCACATCTCTCACTCTCTCTAATATCGTCTCTCTCTATCATATCGCCTCTCTCTCTCTCTCTCTCTCTCTCTCTAATTTCACGAAAAACTCAAACAGAATGCTATAGTAACAATATTTGACGAAAATACAAAACGAAGGCTATAGTAAGGGAATTCTTAGAAAACCTCAAGCCAATGAGTAAGGGAATTCAAAGACAAACTACAACTGAAGGCAATAGTTAAACTTTCAAATCGAAGGCAATAATTAAGGAATTCAAAGAAAAACTCATACTAGAAGGCTATAATAATGAAATCAGTAGAAATTCTTAGCCAAAAGACTATAGTAAGGGAATACAAAGAAACACTCAAACTGAAGGCCATAGTAAAGGAATTTGAAGAAAAACTCAAATTGAAGCCTATAGTAAGGGAATTTGAAGAAAAACTCAAACTGAACGCTATAGTAAGGGAATTCGAAAAATAGCTCAAACTATAGGCTATAAGAAATTTTTTATTGAAGGCTATAGTAAAGGAGTTCGACAAAAAACTCAAAATGGAAGCTATAGTATGGGAAGTTGACGAAAAACTCAAACTTCAGGCTATATAGTAAGGGAATTCGACTAAAAACACAAAATGAAGGTTATAATACGAAGAAAAACTCACACTGAAGGGCACAAGTGAATGCAACAAAAACTCAAACTAAAAGCTTTTAGTAGGGAGTTTGAAGCAAAAATCCAAATGAAGTCTAATGGGAATTCACCGAAGCAAATCTAACAGTGAAGGCCAGAGTAAGGAAATTTGAACAAAAACTCAAATTGAAAGCTATAGTAAGGGAATTTGAAGAAAATCTCAACTAGAAGGCTATATAAGAAAAAACGAATGAAAAACTCAACATGCTATAGTAGAAATTTGGATGAAAAAAGTGAAACTGAAGGCCATAGTAAGGAAATTCAACGAAAACTCAAACTAAAGGCTATATTAAGGGAATTCGACAAAAAGCACAAACTGAAGACTATAATAAGTGAATTCAAAGAAAAACTCAAAATGAAGGCTAAGGGAATTCGATGAAAAAATCTAAATGAATGCTAAAGTAAGGGAATTGGGCGAAAAACTCAAACTGAAGGCTATAATAAGGGAATTCGACAAAACACAAACTGAAGGCTATATAATAAGGGAATTCGATTAAAACACAAACTGAAGGCAATAATAAGGGAATTTGAAGGAAAAGTCAAAATGAAGGCTGTAGTAAGGAATTCTACAAAAAACTTAAACTGAAGGCAATAGTAAGGGGATAAAAAGAAAAACTCAAATTAAAGGAAAAATATATCCCTCAATTTGAGTTTTTTTGTCGAATTCCCTTACTATAGCTCTCACTTTGAGTTTTTCTTTGAAATTCTCTTAGTAGAGGCTTTAATTTCTTTTTTTCTTTAAAATTTCTTTTTACAACCTTCATTGTTAGTTTTTTTGAATTCCCTTATTATAGCTTTCAATTTAAGTTTTCTATCCTATTCATTACTATAGCTTTCAGTTTGAGTTTCTTTTCGAATTCTCTTACTAAAGTATTTAGTTTGAGTTTTTATTGGAATTCTATTAATTTGGCCTTTAGTTTTAGTTCTTCGTGTATTTCCCATACTAAAGCCTTCATTTTGCATTTTTCTTCGCATTCCCTCACTATAGCTTTCTGTTTGAGTTTTTTTTTTCTGAATTCCCTTACTATAGTTTTCTGATTGGGCTTTTCATCGAACTACCTTACCAAACCTTTAGCGTGCCCTCAGTTTGATTTTTCGTCAAATTCCCATAAGATAGTGAACTGTTTGAGTTTTTCATCGAATTCCCTAACTATAGCCATCAATTTCGGTTTTCAATGGAATTTCCTTACTATAGTTTCCAGTTTGAGTATTTCTTGGAATTCCCTTACTATATAACCTTCATTTTTAGTTTTTCTTTGAATACCTTTACTATAGTCTTCAATTTGAGGTTCTCTTTAGATTCCCTTACTTTAGCCTTCGATGTGAGATTTTCTTCGAGTTCTCGTACTATAGTTTTTAGTGTCAGTTTTTTGTCAAATTCCCTAACTATAACCTTCAATTTAAATTTTTCGTCGAATTCCTTAAATACAGCCCTCAGTTTGAGTTTTTCTTACAAGTTCCTTACATTCCCTTCTATTTGAGTTTGTTTTCGAATTTGTTACTATAGAGCCCTTTGTTTGAGTTCTTTGTTGAATTTCCTTACTATATAGCTTTCAGTTTGACTTTTTCTTCGAATACTTTACTACACCCTTAACTTTAAATTTTTCTTTAAAATTTCCTTATATAGCCTTCATTTTAAATTTTTCTTTAAAATTTCGTTATATAGCCTTCCTTTTAAATTTTTCTTTAAAATTTCCTTATAAAACCTTCATTTTGAGTTTTTCATCGGATTCCCTTATTACTATCTTTAGTTTGATATTTATTTACTAATCCTATATAGCTTTCAATTTCAGTTTTTTTTGAATTTTCTTTCATAGCTTTGAGTTTGTGTTTATTGTCGAAAGAAAAACTCAAACCGAAGGCTATAGTAAGGGAATTCGAAGAAGAACTGAAACTGAAGGATATAGTTAGCGAATTCTACAATACAATTGAAACTGAAGGTTATAGTAAGGGAATTCAAAGAAAAACATAACTAAAGGCTATAATTATAAAATTCGAATAAAATTTCAAACAGAAGACCATATTAAGAAAATTCAAAGAAAAAGTCAAATTGAACGCTATTGGTAAGGGAATTCGACGAAAAACACAAACTAAAACTAAAGTAAGAGAATTCAACAGTAGGAATACGTGGAAAAACTCAAACTGAAGGTTATAGTAAGGAAATGAGATGAAAAAGTCAAATTGAAGTATATACTAAGGGGATTCAAAGATAATTCAAACTGAAGGCTCTATAGTATGTGAATTCGTACAAAACCTAAAACTGAAGGCTGTAGTATGGGAATTCGAAAAAAAACTCAAAGAGAAGGGTATTGTACAAGAACTAAAAAATAAACTCAAATTAAAGGCTCCAGTAAGGGAATTTGAACAAAAACTCAAAATAAAAATTATAGAAATGGAATTCGACTAAAACTCAAACATAAGGTTATAATATTCGACTAAACACTCATATAGAAGGCTATATTGAGGGGTATTCGTTGAAAAACTAAAACTAAAAGTCATAGTAAAGGAGTTTAAAGAAACTAATGGCTATATAACTCAAAATGAAGTCCATAGTAAGAAAATTTGAAGAAAAAACTAAAACTAAGGTGCTATAGTAAGGGAGTTCGATGAAAAACTCAAACTAAGAGCTATATTATGGGAATTTAAAAAGAAACCTACATATAAGGCAATTGCAAGGAAATAAACAAAGAACTCAAAGTGAAGGCCATATGAAAGGATTTCGTTGAAAAACTCAAACTAAAAATTAAATTACATGAATTCAAAAAAAAACTCAAACGAAAAGCTATAGTAAGGGAATTTGACGAAAAACGAAATTTGAAGGCTATAGTAAGGGAATTCGACAAAGAACTGAAACTGAAGGCTATAATAAGAGAAGTCGACGAAAAAACCAAGCTGACAGCCATATTAAGGAAATTTGAAGAAAGTGTCAAAATGAAGGATTAGAGTAAGGGAATTCGACAAATAACTTAAACTGAAGGCGATAATTTGAGTTTTTTTGGGAATTCCTTTAGGAGAGCCTTAAGTTTGAGTTCTTCTGGACGAAAACCTGAAGGCGAAATTCGAAAAAACAAAATTCAGAATTAAGACTATAATAAGCGGAATTAGACAAAAAACTCAAACAGAACACCATAGTGAGGGAATTAGATGAATAACTCAAATTGAAGGCTATAGTAAGGGAAGTAAAAAAAAAAACTTAAACTGAATGCTTTAGTACAGGAATTCGAAAAAAAACTCAAAATTGAAGGCATTTTTAAAGAATTTAGAAGAATTACTCGAATCGAAGGCTATAGTAACTCAAACTGATGGCTAAAGAAAGTGAATTCGAAGAAAAACCAAAATTGACAACTATAGTAAGGGAATTTGATAAAAAAGAAATCGTGAAACTAAGGGTATGGTAAGGAATTTCAAAGAAAAAACTCAAACTGAATAGTATATGAAAATTCAAACTAAAGGCTACATTAAGGAAATTCGATGAAAAATTGAAGTATATAGTAATAAAATTCAAACTAAACACTATAATAAGGGAACTCAACAAATAACACAAACTAAAGGCTATTGGAAGGAAAATCGACGAAAAACTCAAACAGAAGGCAATTGTAAGGGAATTCAAAAAAAATATCAAACTAAAGGCTAAGGGGTTTCGAAGAAAAACAAAATTGAAGAATATAGTTAGGGAATTCGAAGAAAAACACAATGAAGGCTACAGTTGGGAATTCATGAAAAAAAGAACTCAAACTGAAGTCTTCAGAATGGGAACCCAACAAAAAACTAAAACTAAATGGTATAAGAAGTGAATTCAAGAAAAAACTCAAATTGAAGGGTATTGTAAGGGAATTTAATGAAAAACTCAATTTGACCACTATAGTAAAGGAATTCAAAGAAAAACTCACACTAAAGGCTATATTAAGGGGATTCAAGAAAAACTTAATCGAAAGCTATAGTAAGGGAATTGATGAAAAACTAAAACTGAAGGTTATACTTATGGGAATTCAACGAAAAATTTAAACTAAAGGTATAGTAAGGGATTTTGAAGAAAAACTTAAACTGAAGGCTATAATAAGGTAATCCGAAGAAAATCTCACTTTGAAGACATCAAATTAAACGCTATAGTAATGGAATTCAACATAAAAACAAACAAACTGAAATATATAGGAAGGGCATTCAACGAAAAACTCAAACTAAATGCTATAATAAGTAAAATCGACTTAAAACACAAAATGATGGCTATAGTAAGGGAATGCAAATAAAAACTCAAATTGAAGGCCATAGTAAGGAATTCGATAAAAAATACAAACTGAAGCTTATAGTAAGGGAATACAACGCAAAACTCAAACTGAAGGCTATAGTGGGGGGAATGCAAATAAAAACTCAAATTGAAGGCCATAGTAAGGGAATTCGATAAAAAATTCAAACTGAAGCTTATAGTAAGGGAATAAAACACAAAACTCAAACTGAAGGCTATAGTGGGGATCTGCAGAAAAACTCAAATTGAAGGCTATATAGTAAGTGAATTCGAACAAAATCTCTAACTAATGGCTATAATAAGGGAATTCGAAGAAAAACTAAATTTGAATGCTATAGGTAATAGAATTCGACTAAAAACTCAAACTGAAAGCTATAGTGAGGGCATTTGACGAAAAACTCAAACTAAAGGTTAAAATAAGGGAAATTGACTAAAAACATAAACTAAAGGCTATTGTAAAGGAATGTCTTAAAACTCAAATTTAAGGCAATAGTTTGAGAATTCGACAAAAAAGTCAAATTGAAGTTTATAGTACGCGAATGCAATGAAAAACTCAAATTGAAGGCAATAATATGGGGATTTGAAGAAAATCTCTAATTGAAGGCTACATAGTAAGTGAATTTTAACAAAATGTCAAACTTAAGGCTATAATATGGGAATTCAAGAAAAAAACTGAAACTGAAGAGTATAGTACAAGAATTCTATGAAAAACTCAAACTAATAGCTCCACTAAAGGAATTTGAAGAAAACTCAAACTAAAGGCTTTGGTAATAGAATCCAACGAAAAACTCAAACCAAAGGCTCTTATAAGGGTATTAGACAGAAACTAAAATTGAAGGCCATAGTAACGAAATTTGTAGAAAAAGTCAAACTAAGGGTTTTAGTAAGGAAATACAAAGAAAATCTCAAATTGAAGGCAATAGTATGAGAATTCGAAGAGAAACTCAAACTGAATGATAAATGAAAAATTCAAGCTGAAGGCTATAGTAAGGGAACTCTACTAAAAACCTAAACTGTTGGCTATAGTAAGAGAATTTGACAAAAAATCAGATTGAAGGCTATAGTAAGGGAATTCGATGAAAAATACATTCTAAAGGCTTTACTATGGGAATTTGAATAAAAAGTCAAAATGATGGCTCTAGCAAGGGATGACTAACTAAAACGGAAGGCTATAGTTAGCGGATTGAAAGAAAAACTCAAACAGAAGTTATATAATAAGGGAATTCGAACAAAAACATAAATTGAAGGATATAGTAAGAGATTTTGAAGAAAACTACCACTGAAGGGTTTAGTAAAAGAATTCAAAGAAAAACTCAAACTGTAAGGTACAGAAAGGGAATTCAAAGAAAAAATCAAACGGAAGACAAGTAAATAATTTGACGAAAAACTCATACTAAAGCAAAGGCTATAGTAAGGGAATTCGAAACAAAACACAAATTGAAGACTATGGTAAAAGAATACAAATAAAAAAACTCAACCTAAAGGATATTGTGAAGGGATTTGTCGAAAACCTCAACCTGAAGGCTTTTTAGATAAAATCAAACTGCAACTACAGTAAGGAAATTCAACAATGAATCTCTCACACTAAAGGCAATAATAAAGGAATTCAATTAAAAACTCATGTTGAAGGCTAAAGTAAGGAAATTCGACGAAAAACTTAAGATGATGGCTATAGAAAGCAATTT